>CM032155.1:19287744-19340828 GCA_018901935.1 Pugionium cornutum
TTCAATTCGAATATATGCCTCTTTCTGTTTTGCAGGGTAGGATCTAGAATATTTACTTTATTGAGTCAAAGACATTTGAGGAATAGGTCCTTTTTTCGATTATACACTTTTGTATCTTTTCCTTTGTGCACTTTTGTAAGTTTTCCTTTTCTTATTTGGGTCGACCCTAAAAGGTCAAGCTGTCGAGCATATTAATAAGGCTCCTTCCAGCATTGTAGTTCGACAACCTTTTTTATATTAATAAAGATAGAACTTTTTCCCCAACAAGTTTTCTCTCAAGAATCTTGTGCGCTTAGAATCTAGTTGAGACCAGCCCTCCTAGCTCTAATTTTGTGATTTATCACGAGGTTCATCACCCCTCGTGTGGTTCACTTCACCCTTCCACCGTTTACCAACCAGAAAACCCCTATCCAGAAGCCTAAGGTTGAGTTTCTCACCTAATCTTCTACAAACAGCCCACACGCATACATCCTTGAATCAAGGCTTGTATCACACATCTATGCCCCGAATCAAGGACTTCATCCTTGCCTTCCAAATGCCATAGTTTCCCCGAATCTAGTATCACCCTCGAGCTGTTAACTAGATCTGTATAGCTTTCCATTTTTTTCTCCAGAATCACACTTGTATATAACCCGACAAGTGTCCTCTCTGATATCAATTGAAAATGCAAAAGCTAGTAGAAATAGAAAACTGCGTCAAGCAGTGATACAACGACTACTACAATACGTGTCTCTACTACAATACGTGTCTCTACTACAAAATCTTTTAGGTGCACTCTCAAGTCTCACCTAAAACGACCTTGAACAAGCTCAAGACGCCCTTGACTTGTTACACTAGCCTCACACGTTCACAAGATTGCACAAAATCTTGGAACACCTCACCAAAACCCTTTTACCCCTTTAGTTTTGCCCTCTCTCTTAGAAACCCAAAACCCTTGAATAAAAGCTCTCTCTTGTGAGTGTTTAATTCGTCCCACTGTTCTCCCTCCTTCTATATTCTTATTTTTTTGGTGCAAAACCCTAGAGTCGAATTCCTTTTTTCCATAAGATTTCCATATCTCTTTTTATTGCAAGTTTCCTTATTTTTTTACAAAAATAGGAAATTTCCTTGAACTTCACTTTAGTGCCTTTTTGTATCCTTCCCACTTGATCCAAGCTTGTTGGATCCTTCCCAATGGACTTCTCACGTAGTCCAACTTTCTGCTTCCTTTCATTCTATTTCGCTTGGATAGTCTCCACGAGGTCCTAACTCACTGCTTGTACTACTTCACAAGTAGTTCAAGGATAAGTGCCAAACAGCTATATCTTCAAAACTATCTTTAATTCTTGCTGGTGGGGGTTCAGATTAGAAATATACATATGAACTATAATACAGTGGCTTTGATCACGACATTGGGACAGTTTGCTGGGCAGGTAATGGAGGTAGCATTTTGATCCAGAAGAATCTCAAAACCAAGCTGTTGTGAGAGATAGACTTCGGTTTGATGTGAACAAACCTTTAAGAAAATAGAAGGTGGTGAACCTACTATCAAAGGAAGTGATCACCATTCTATCCAAAAAATATTATGTTTGTCAACGTCTCGCGCATGAGAAGGAGATATGTTCTTTCTTGGTAAAGCACACCAAGTTAATGAGAGGAAGGAATAGGGCACAAGAGCGTCAGGAGATAAGAGCGGTCGGATATCAATGAGTGAAAATGATGCTTTTTATGGAATGTTGATAGAAAATCAGGTTACAAGATATAGGAAGACCATGGATTGCTGAATAGGCTTACAAGAAATGAGGGGCTACGTATTGTATGATAATGGTGATGATTGCATCATTAAGGAAATAAGGTCAAATCCACCGTGGGGGAGCTGGAAAAAGATCATGTGGGACAAAAGACCATTTTAAGATTGGAATCTAAATCAAAAGTGTCATGCGAACTAGATAAAGGCAAATATATGGTTTTTAATTTCCATTTAAGTGATATTATGGCTCAGTTAGATGATCATTCTCAAGTTCAGCCATAGCTCTTAAGATCGGTGATTTTGGCTGGAGCATCTTTGTCCCAATTAGGAAGATTTTCTTCTAACTCGGATCTAACAAGGCGTAATTTTAGTGCAGATTTGTCATCATCATATATTTATTACGATAAGTATTAGAAGATATTTTAAATCTTTGGAGATAAAGATGAAAAACTTATTGATCAATCAACTTGTTTTTATTATTGTGGCATAAAAAACCTTATATACACCAACATAGAATCTTTTGCCGACTAACAAAATCAGGTAAATTTCCAAAAGCTTTATCTTTTTATTTATTTTGTTATTATCTAAACATAAATTAGGAAAAAGTAATTTTTATCTTCAAAGATTTAGAATATCTTCTAATACTTATCGTAATACTCTCCCTCACGTTGGAGCATGGAGATCAAAAATGTCCAACTTGAATGATAATTACTGAAATGAAACATGTCCAAGAGCTTTTGTCAATATGATGGCGATTTGTGATTTCGTTGATATCTGTTTTGTGATGATGATTCCATCACGTACAACATCTATAACTGCATGACAATCATTTTCTATATGCTTGGTTCTTTCGTAAAAGATTGGATTCGAAGCAATATAAAGAGCTGCTTCACTATCACAAAAAACGAGTTGGTGAAGAGGACTGATCAACGTCAAGTTCTTTTAACAATTTGCGAATCCACTTGATTTTTCGAAGAGCTGTTCCCATGACACGATATTCTGCTTCTGGAGAAAAATGAGACATTGTATCTTGCTTTTTGGTTTTCCAAGCAATTGGCGATCTTCCAAACATAACAACAAAGGCACTCAACGAACATCGTGTAAGAGGACAAGCGGACCAATCAGAATCATAATAAATGAGAGAGTTAGATCCTTATATGAACTCAAAAGTATCTCTTGTCCTGGACATCCCTTTAAGTAGAGTACCACACGGATTACTGCTTGCCAATGAGCTTCTTTTGGAGTCTTCATGAACTGAGAGAGCAGATGGACTGAGTAACAAAGCTCTGGCCGCGTATTGAGAAGATATATGAGCCGTCCAAAAAGGTGCCTATACCTTTGTGGATCGGACATAGCTGGTCCTTCTGCTTCAGCGAGCCTGTGATTATGCTCAAGCGGTGTACTAGCAGGTTTCGAGCCGAGTTTTCGTGTCTCTGTAATTATATGCAGAGCATACTTGTGCTGTGATAAGAAAAAATCATCGGATCCTCTACTTACTTCAATACCAAGAAAATATTTTAATTTTCCTTGATCATTCATTGCAAAGCATTTTCCAAGATACTCCTTAAATTTAGTCACCATGTGAAGATCATTACCGCATATGAGAAGATCGTCAACGTAAATTAGTACTCGTAGGTCCAACCCTTTGCATGAATAAGAAAAGAGGGAATAATCCTCGTATGATTGGACAAAACCAAATTTGAGCAGTGCATCTGATAGTTTTTTAAACCAACAACGGGGAGCTTGTTTAAGTCCATATAATGACTTAGGAGACGACACACCTTTTCTGGGTGAGTGTGTCGAAATCCCAGAAGAAGCTTCATATAAACTTCTTCTTCGAAGTCGCCATGCAGAAAGGCATTTTCGACATCCATTTGGAAAACTTCCCAATTATTTGCAGCTACAAGTCTTAGGAGTGTTCGTACTATAGTTATTTTGACGAAAAGTGCAAAGGTCTCGCTATAATCTTCTCCCTCTACTTGTTTGTTTCCTTGAACAACAAGCCTAGCTTTATAGCGTTCCACTGATCCATCAGCTTTGAATTTGGTCTTAAAGACCCATTGAGAACCGATCGCTACTTTCGTGCGATCCCATGTATGTTTGTCTTCAAGTGCAACCACTTTTTTTGTCATTGCATTGCTCCAAAATTTGATTGCCACATCTTCTTTAAAATGCTTTGGGTCAGCCCAAGAAGCAATGGCAGTTAAGTACGCTCGATGTCCTACGGAAAATTGATTATCCGTTATAAATTGAGAGAGAGAGGATACAATGAATTACCTGGACCGTTAGACAAGGACAAAGAATCAATGTCAGAGGGAGGGTGAGGTGTACTACTTTTGATAGTCGTGTTGTAGAGGAGATAGTCTTTGAGTTTTGTAGATGCAACTTTCTTTCGTACTCATCTACCAAGTTCTTCTGTTTGTACAATGCTTTGTGTAGTCAACACTTCTGTTTCAATGACTAGAGAAGGATGACTTTCTTCGTGTACCGGAACCAGATGTTCTTGTATTGGCTCTAGTTCGTCTGTAGTTTGTATTACAGGTAATGTTTGTATTTGTGGATCAACATTGCTCTCCCTTGTTACCAGCGTGCGATCCCAATCAGCACTGTAATTTTGATCATGAGAGGATACACTACGATCTGAGCTTCCAACTCTTGTTTCAGAAAAAGGAAATACATCCTCACGAAATACCACATCTCGGGAGACAAAGAACTCATTTTGTCCAATGTCATAAATTTTCCATCCTTTTTTTCGAACAGATATCCCATGAAAATGCATAAACGACTGCGTGGACTAAACTTATCCTTGTCTCTATCCCGTCTGTCAGTATAACATGTAGATCCAAACACCCGTAAATGCTTATAATTTGGAACGACACCGTGGAGTATCTCATATGGCAACTTGCCTTGATGTATAGAAGTTGGAGTTCTGTTAATCAAATGAGCTGTTGTATGCACAACTTGATGTATAGAAGTTGGAGTTCTGTTAATCAACTGAGGTCTGATGAATTATTCTAAGTTCTTTAAAGTAAGTTGCGAGTACCATAAACTCTGTTCCACTCGCTCCGGACGGTTCGTACAAGTTTGCCAAACTGTCTTTTTGTAAAAACAATGAACCTTTTCAACAAGTCCTTAACCGCAGATTTTTTGAGCATGAGGCAGGTCCACACTGCTCTCGAAAATTCGTCTACGATTGGTAAGACATACACGGCTCCACACGAGGAAGGAACACGGTAGGGTCCCCAAACATGCACATGAATAAAAGAAAAACACTATGTTGTTTTATTCAAACTATCATGAAAAATTTCTCGAGTTTGTTTAGCTTTAAAACAAATGTCACATGGACTAGAGCTAGCTGATTTAGGTGAAATCAAAGACAAATCGGTAAAAACTGAAATCCCAAACGTTGATGCCATAGAGTTTGATCAGAAACGCCTATGACCCGATGAATTTTAGCTGAGACTATATTCGTAAAGTAGTACACACCATCACGCTCTTCACCGGCTCCAATTAAAGTCTTCGAAAAACGGTCCTGTAAAATACAAATTGTATCAGTGAACATTGCTAAACAATTTGACTATTTCAAAAGTTTCGCAACAGATAATCAGTGAACATTGCTAAACAATTTGAATGTTTCAAGAGTTTCGCAACAGATATTAGTGTGCAGTTTAATGTAGGAACATAGAGAACGTTAGTGAGCGTGATGTTGTTGGAAAGCAAGAACGATCCTTTGCTCACCGCAAAAGTTCTTCTGTGGTCCGCAAAGGCTACTGAACAAGGTGCAATTGTTTCCACGTTTGTTAGTAATGACAACATCCCCGTCATGTGATGTGAGACTCCTGTATCGAGGATCAGATTCCCAAGCTTACTTTAACCTGAGAGTTTATCAGAAACATTAGTTCCTGATTTCTTTTGTATTATCTGAGTGAAAACTTTCAACTGCTCAGGTGTGAATTCTGGAAAAGTTGAGGAGTTTGAGCTTGTGGCATGTGCCACATTAGCTTGTGTTCGCCATCGCCCAGAAGCACCATGACCCCCTCTTCCACGAGCTCCATTACCATGACCACGTCCTTGACTTTGATCGGAGAACCACTCCAGGAAACCTACAATTTCCCAACAATCTTTCTTCTGGTGTCCTGTTTTTCTGCAATGTGAGCAAAGCATACGACTCCGAAGAATTTTTGTTTCGTTGTGTTGTTCGTTGGTCTGTTCAGGTGAATCATATTACCGAAATATCTCTTTCATCAATACTAATATTTCACATTCCTTAATGAATATATTCTGTATTTATTCTGTTTTCCTTCTTTCGTGTCTCTAACGGTACTTTCCTTTACGACACTCATCTCTTTGTATTTATATTGTATATACCTCTCCTAAAAGTTATATACAAGAGTATTAAACCCTTCACATGGTATCAGAGCAGTTTTTATAATTTTCTTTTTTCTCTTGCTTTCCTTTTTTCTTTCTCTGTTCTTTTTTTGCTCTATTATCATATTTACTTAGTTGTATCTATGGCTTCTTCTGATACAACATCAGCCACACTCCCAAATTCTACAGATCCACAAAACCCAATATACTCTGTCAACATGAGCACAATCACCAAACTTTGTTCTACTAATTATTTAACTTGGAGCCTCCAAGTTCGCCTCTTTCTCGATGGTCACGATCTCATTCGGTTCATCGATGAGAATCCTGTCATTCCTCCGCCCACCATCAGCCAAGACGGCTCTGATTTACCCAATCCGGCATATGGAGCTTGGGTTCGTCAAGATAAACTACTATTTGCTGCACTTTTGAGTGCCATTACAACTCCGTTGCAGCCTCTTGTCGCATGTGCAAAAACATCAAACGAGGCCTGGAAACTTTTAGCCAAAACCTATGGGAGACCAACAAGAGGTCACATCAAACAATTGAAGGATCAACTCAAGAAAACTACTAAAGGACAAAAGACGATTGATGACTACATGCAAACTATGAAAGGAAAAGCGGATCAGCTTGCTCTACTAGGCAAACCTCTTGATCATGATGACTTTATTGAATTCATCTTAGATGGACTCTCAGAGGACTACAAATCGGTCATAGATTCTGTCAACAATCGAGAAATAACTATTTCGTTTGAGGAACTTCATGAAAAACTCCTCAACAGAGAAGCTGACCTGCTTTGCAACAACACCAACACACTTTCGTTTCCTGTCACAGCAAATACAGTGACTCACAAACTCAAAAATCAATGGCGTCAAAGTCCAAACCAGTATCAATCTGATCAGCGACAATACCCACGAAACCAGATTGATAACAGACCATCGCCACGTCCTTACCTTGGAAAATGTCAAGCTTGTGGGATTCAAGGGCATAGTGCAAAGTTTTGCACTTCTTATCGCCTTGTGCAACAACAGAGTAACACCCACCAGATGAAACCATGGCAGCCAAGAGCTCATATTGCTGGTCCTCTACTTGAAACGCCCTCATGGTATCTTGATAGTGGTGCTTCGCATCACATCACGAGTGACCTTGAAAACTTATCACTGCACAGCCCATATCATGGACAAGACAATGTGATTATCGGAGATGGGAGAGGATTACCGATATCCCACACTGGTTCTTCTTCTTTACACTTAACTCAACGTTCTTTACATCTAAATCATGTGCTTTACGTTCCATCCATTGATAAAAATTTGATTTCAGTATATCAATTGTGTGCTGATAACAATGTTTCTGTGACTTTTGATCCTTATAAATTTCAGGTGACGGATCTAAGCTCGGGGAAACATCTAACACAAGGCAAAGTTAAAAATGGCATGTATGAGTGGCATGTTTCATCATATTCTCCCATTCAAGTTTTTTCTTCCATTAAAACTTCTTTGACTAATTGGCACTCACGCTTAGGTCATCCTAATTCTAAGCTTTTAAAAAAAGACAATTTCATGTTTTTCGCTTCCTTTATCGAATAAAATTTCCTCTTCTTTAATTTGCAACTCTTGTGCCATTAACAAAAGTCATAAATTACCTTTCGGGAACTCTTCTATTCGGTCTTCTCATCCACTACAAGTTATCTTTTCGGATGTATGGACATCGCCAACGCAATCTTTTGATGGTTATAAATACTACATTGTTTTAGTAGACCATTTTACGCGTTACTCATGGCTTTATCCTCTCCAAAAGAAATCTCAAGTTTTTGAAACCGTTTCTCGTTTTAAAGAGCTCGTAGAAAATAAATTTAAACAAAGAATTGTTTCTTTTTACTCTGATAATGGAGGCGAATTCAAAGGTTTAACGGATTATTTAACCAAAAATGGTATTTCTCATTTGACCTCGCCTCCACATACACCAGAGCATAACGGTATCTTTGAACGAAAACACCGTCACATAGTGGAAACTGGGCTAGCCCTTCTTTCTCATGCTTCTATGCCGCTTACTTTCTGGACTTTTGCATTTTCCACTGCAGTTTATTTAATAAATCGGTTACCTTCTTCGGTTTTGAATTTTAAAACGCCCTTTCAACAAATTTTCAATGAAAAACCAAACTACGATAAACTAAGAATTTTTGGGTGCCTTTGCTATCCTTGGTTACGACCTTATTCTTCAAACAAACTTGACTCTCGATCAAGTCAATGTGTTTTTCTAGGATATTCACCTTCACAAAGCGGCTATTTTTGTTTTGATAAAACCACCGAAAGAATATATGTTTCAAGACATGTTCAATTTTTAGAAAATATATTTCCTTTTAAAGACCATATAACGTCTTCATCCCAAGACAATAACACATCGAAGACATTAGTCTTTGAGTCCCTTGAGACAACAATGCCACTTGTACCTCTACATGTGCCTTCTCCCCCAAACTTACGATCCTCACCAACTCCTGATTTGCTGTCTTCTGTTGCTCAGCCATCTCCTGTGACTACTGCAGCAACACAACATACTGAAGATGTTGTTGAATCCTCACAGTATCAACACCAAACAACTCCATCACAAATTGCAGAACAAAGCATTGTCAATTCTTTTCCAATGACTGTCCAGAACCCATCTGTGTCAGAACACACAAAAGACAATGACTCCGCTCAAGCATTGCCCACTGCATCTCTGGGACAATCATACACAGATGCCGAACCACTAATTCCAGCGCACCAGAATACACATCGTATGATGACAAGGTCCAAGAATCATATTACAAAGCCAACCAAGAAATTCAGCTTAACAACTACCATTGCGGCGCCACCAACGACGGCTACGAAAGCACTTAAAGACCCCATTTGGCAAGCTGCAATGAAAAGTGAATATGATGCTCAAATAAGGAATGGAACTTGGGATCTGGTTCCCCCTTCACCATCACAAAATCTAGTTGGGTGTCGCTGGGTTTTCACCATCAAACGTCATCAAGATGGATCGTTAGATCGTTATAAAGCACGTTTGGTAGCAAAAGGATTTCATCAAAGACCTGGCATAGATTACTTTGAAACCTTTAGCCCGGTTGTGAAGCAACATACCATTCTTCTCATTCTCAGCCATGCGACCACTCATAATTGGCCTCTCCGCCAATTAGACGTGAACAATGCCTTTTTGCAAGGACATCTACATGAAGAGGTATATATGTTACAACCACAAGGCTTTGAGGATCCTAATAAACCTCACCATGTTTGTAGGTTAAAGAAGGCAATATATGGTTTAAAACAAGCTCCTCGAGCGTGGTACAACGAGCTTCGGAATTTTCTTCTTGGAATCGGTTTTTTAAACTCTGTGGCTGATACATCTTTGTTTATTCTTCGTAAAGGCTCGACTACACTTTTTCTTCTTGTCTATGTTGATGATATAATTGTCACAGGGAATTCAACAGTCAAAGTTCAAAACATCATTGATCTACTAAGCCAACGTTTCTCCCTTAAGGACCTCGGACCATTGACTTATTTCCTTGGCATTCAAATATCAAGGACACCACATGGGCTTCATATAACGCAGTCAAAGTACATCACTGATCTCCTTCAGCGTATGAACATGTTGGATTGCAAACCAGTATCCACTCCTATTGCCGACACAACAACTCTCACACATATATCCGGTTCACCAATGCCCGACCCCAAAGATTTTCGGACGGTTATAGGGAGCCTACAATATTTACTTTTCACACGCCCTGATATTTCTTTCATCGTTAATCGTTTATCTCAATTTATGCATGCTCCAACAATGGAACATTGGCTTGCCGCAAAACGTGTGTTGCGTTATTTAAATGGTACGCGGCATATTGGTTTGTTTTACTCCTCCACTAATATTATTTCTTTGCATGCCTATTCTGATTCAGATTGGGCTGGAGACAAAGACACTTACACATCCACAGGTGCTCATTTGGTCTACCTTGGGCGACACTTAATTGCTTGGTCTTCAAAGAAGCAAAGAACCGTGGCAAGATCCTCCACCGAAGCCGAGTATAAATCAGTGGCGGATACAGCCTCTGAAATAAAATGGATAACAACCTTGCTCACCGAACTCGGCATCAATCTTGCAACACCTCCTATCATTTACTCTGATAATATTGGTGCCACTTATCTCTCCGCAAATCCAGTTTTTCATTCCCGGATGAAGCACGTTGCTGTTGATTACCACTTTATACGTGATCTTGTTCAATCAGGGACCCTACGGGTTGCTCATGTCACCTCTACCGACCAGCTAGCTGATGGATTTACAAAAGCGTTACCTAAATCAAGATTTCACACCATATGCTCCAAGATTGGACTCACTCACGACCGTCCATCTTGAGGGGGCATATTACCGAAATATCTCTTTCATCAATACTAATATTTCACATTCCTTAATGTATATATTCTGTATTTATTCTGTTTTCCTTCTTTCGTGTCTCAAACGGTACTTTCCTTTACGACACTCATCTCTTTGTATTTATATTGTATATACCTCTCCTAAAAGTTATATACAAGAGTATTAAACCCTTCACAAATCAGAGCGACGAGTAGCAAAACCCACCACATGATGCTGCTCACGACTTCTATATGAAGTCAATCGCTGTTCTTCCCTTACTATTTTATTGTAAATTTCACCAAGAGAAGGATGTGGATCATTGCCGATTATAGTTGCAGTGATTCCGCCAAATCGCGAATCATCTAGTCCCATGAGAAACTGATGAATTTTCTCTGTTTCTCTCTCTTTTGCTATTGCTTCTGCTGCTCCACATGAACATGTATGTATTGGCTGATACATTTCCAGCTCCTCCCACAGGGAAGATAATTTCCCGAAGTAATGTACCACAGACTGTTCATCTTGTCTACACGAGGCGTGATGCGTTTTAATCTGATGAATTCTTACTATGTTTCCCACAGAAAATCGTTCTTTCAAGTTGATCCAAAGCTGATGCACTTCTGTGATATACGTGATTGTCGATCTAGCCTTTGGTTCGATGGAAGCTCGGAGCCATCCAACTATCATGGAATTAACAGTTAGCCAATTTTCCAGATCTACGGTTCCTATCGATGATTTCTTTATTGTACCATTGATAAAACATGTTTTGCGTTTGGCTTTAAGTGCATTGAGCATCTCCAAAAACCATTCGTTGTAGTTTTCTCCATTCAAACGAATAGAGGTGATTATTGCTCCTCGATTATCCAAAGCTGATAACAAATATGGTGACGGCAAAGACTTTTCTTCATCTTTGCTTTCGGTTGCTACTATCGACATTGGAGAAACTTAGATTGTTGACCTTTTTAAAAAAATGTTTTAATTGATCATTATTCTCTGATACCATGAAGAACATATTGATCAATCAACTTGTTTTTATTATTGTGGCATGAAAACCTTATATACACCAACATAGAATCTTTTGCCGACTAACAAAATTAGGTAAATTTCCTAAAGTTTTATCTTTTTACTTATTTTGTTATTATCTAAACATAAATTAGAAAAAACTAATCTTTATCTCCAAATATTTAGAATATCTTCTAATACTTATCGTAATAATATTTAGTTTGACTGGTTTTAGTTATGGTCTCTATGAAGTTGGAGGTTCCGAGAATAATGCAAAGAAGCAAGATTCAAGGAAAATGCCTTGAAAATTCAAGATAGATCAAAGTTTAAAGATCGTAGAAATAGCAGGAAGTGAGAAAATTTATAAGAAGGGGCTATGTAGGCTCTATCACCAAAAGAAAACGAAAAGAACAAGCAGGCAGTGTTCCAAAAGTGACAAAGTTACTCAAACAAGGAAATCGGCTTATTAATGCATGTACGCATGCCATAATAATAACATGTATTCTCGTAATGTGTTAAACTATACCTGTATGAAAGAAATATTCAAAATTACAACATGTCTTATGCGTATGAAGTCTAAAACCAACAACTTCGTAACGATGCGTTGTATTCCGTTAACGGGGCTGATGGTTGGGTTATAAGAGGGTCTACACGGTTGATCCCTAAAAAGGTGGAGGTTTAGCTTTATTTTGGAAAGCTATTGTAACACTAACAACTAAAGTTAAATATGTAGATAAGAACTTTATTGATGTATATGTACAGTTTGGTGCTTTATGGTTTTATGTGTATTTCGTTTATGGAGATCTTGTTACAAGGAACAAATCAATTATTTGGGAAAGGATTATAAGAATAGGGGTTTCAAGGAAACAATTTTGGTGTGTTGTGGTAGATTTTAACGAGATTCAAAAATAATGAAGAAAAAGTAGGAGGGCGGCCTAGAAAAAGTGAATCATTGTTTGTCCTCTTCACAAACATGCTAATTAGTTTGCGAGTTGACAAAATTGCCGGATACGGTAAATGGGTTTACTTCAAGTGGAATGCGATATCAGTCGTGGACTCAATGAAAACTTGACAAAAGTTTTAGAAATAAACAACGGTTTAAGAAATTCCCGGCGTCTAACCAGAAAATTCTAGAAAAATGGAACTCCGATCATAAACCAGTGCTGGTGGATCTGATATCGGCTAATGACTCATTTGAAAAGAATCTCAGGTTCGATAAGAGGTTTTGATACAAGCCTCGATTCAAGGCTTATATGCGTGTGGGCTATTTGGAGAAGGTTAGGTGAGAAACTCGACTTTAGACTTCTTGGATAGAGGTTTTGGGTTGGTATTCGATGGAAAGGTGAAGTGAACCACACGAGGGGTGATGAACCTCGTGATAAATCAAAAACTTAGAGCTAGGAGGGCTGGTCTCAACTAGATTCTAAGCGCACAATATTCTTGAGAGAAAACTTATTGGAAGAAAAGTTCTACTTTATTAATATCAAAAAGGTTGTCGAACTACAATGCTGGAAGGAGCTTTATTAATATGCTCGACAGCTTGACCTACTAGGGTCGACTCAAATAAGAAAAGGAAAATTTACAAAGTGCATAAAAGGAAAAAATACAAAAGTGTATAATCGAAAAAAGACATATTCCTAAAATGTCTTTGACTCAATAAATATAAATATTCTAGTTCCTACCTTACAAAACAGAAAGAGGCAAATATTCTTATTGAAAACTTACCTTACTTACCTCACGGCCAAGAAATGGAAGGTGGCCATCCTTGTGGCATGCACGCGCCTTGCTCCTAGTCTTCGACTTGGAGTAGGGCTAGGAATGTTTGGGCCCTGACCTCTCTTGCCACTAAAGCCCAAGTCTCTGATGTTCCTTGTATTGTTGAGAAGCCTTTGGACTCTACTTTGCACTTCTGGCCCATTGTCCTTAGTTGATCTTCCTCTAGGAGCTTGTCGACCCATAAGCTGAACTTGTGGAAGAGTGGTCTTGATCTGCTTCTTGTCATTGCTCCTGGTGGCACTACTGGTGTGGGGACTTCCTCTAGATGCATGTCCTGAAGCTGGTAACTTATCTGGTCCGAGTTTCCTTGTGTAGAAGTAGAAATGCTCGTGCACTCGGCTGGATCGGCTGTACCGGCTGGACTATGCGAGGTACTGGCCGGAATGTCTTCAAGACCGGCCAAGTTGATCTCGGAGTTGGTGGCATCACCAAGGGGGCCGGTGGTGTCATTCACGTCGCCATCAAGTGTGCCAGAAGCTTGGGTCTCTCCGCCGGCAATGCTGGTCGGTTTGGTCCTATTGGTCGAAGGTCCGGCGGTACCGCTTGGGCAGGCAGACGTGCCAGATGGCCCGGCTGTCTCGGGCAAGCTTCCTGGTCGGCAAGTCTGGTCTCCTGGCTGGATGTACGACCTGATGTCCTCATCATCCCCTCCCTCTTCAGTAGGTTTTGTCCTCAAAACTGGTTCATCTGCATGGAAAGGGGCTAAGTCAGTTACGTTGAACGTGTTGGACACATTAAACTCACCGTGGAGCTCGATCTGGTAGGCGTTGTTGTTGATCCTCTCAAGCACTCTGAATGGTCCATCTCCTCTTGGTGCTAGCTTGGAACTTCTTAGGTTTGGAAACCTCTCCTGCCGTAGGTGTAGCCAGACCCTATCGCCTGGTTGAAAGATCACCTCCTTTCTCCCCTTGTTGGCATGAGTCACATACTGTCCGGTCCTCTTCTCCAAGTTTTCTGCTATCTTCTGGTGTAACTTCCTTATGAACTCTGCCTTGGATGCTCCGTTGAGGTTGGTCATCTCTGCTGGTGGCAATGATGTTTGCTCCAATGGGGTGAGAGGGTTGAAGCCGTATACTACTTCAAATGGTGTCTTCTTGGTTGCTGAGTGCACGGCTCGGTTGTAAGCGAACTCTATGAATGGCAGGCACTCCACCCAATTCTTGAGGTTCTTCCCTAGTGTAGTCCTGACAAGAGTTGATAGTGTCTTGTTAACAACTTCAGTTTGGCCATCGGTTTGAGGATGACAGGTGGTAGAGAAGAGTAGCTTCGTGCCTAGCTTCCTCCAAAGGGTCCTCCAGAAATGGCTGAGGAACTTGGTGTCCCTGTCTGATACAATGGTCCTTGGCACTCCATGAAGCCGTACTATCTCCCTGAAGAACAGCTCGGCTGTTTGCATGGCATCATTGACATTGGTACACGGGATGAAGTGTGCCATCTTGGAGAATCTTTCCACCACTACAAAGATTGCATCCTTGTGGTTGATCTTGGGCAGGCCTAGAACGAAGTCCATTGAGATGTCTACCCATGGATGTGTAGGTATGGGTAGTGGGCGATACAACCCGTGAGGTTGCACTCGGGACTTTGCCTTCTTGCAAGTGATGCATCTTGCACAATGAGCTTCTACTGTCCTCTTGATGTGTGGCCAGTAGAAGTGCCCCTTGACCACTGCTAGAGTCTTATCAACACCAAAGTAGCCCATGAGTCCTCCTCCATGAGCTTCTCGGATGATAAGCTCCCTCAATGATCCTTGTGGTATGCACAGCCTTCTCTCTCGGAACAAGAATCTCTCATGGATGTAAAACTTGCCATGACTCCCTGTGCCACACTCCTTGTAGCTCTCAGCAAAGTCAGGATCATCCTTGTATAAGTCTTTGATGTGCTCGAATCCTAAGACCTTTGCCTCCATGGTTGATATCAAGGCAAACCTCCTTGATAGTGCATCGGCTACCACATTGTCTTTGCCCTTCTTGTACTTGATGACGTACGGGAAGGTCTCTATGAACTCCATCCACCTGGCATGTCTCCTCTTGAGATTGGTTTGCCCTCTGAGGTGTTTGAGAGTCTCATGATCAGTGTGGATCACAAACTCCTTGGACATCAAGTAATGCTGCCAAGTCTCCAATGCTCGGAAAAGGGCATAAAGCTCCTTGTCATAAGTGGGGTAGTTCGGTGAGGCACCACCTAGCTTCTCACTAAAGTATGCCACTGGTCTCCCTCTTTGGGTTAGTACTGCTCCTATGCCTATTCCAGAGGCATCACACTCCACTTCAAACGTCTTGTTGAAGTCGGGCAGGACTAGCACTGGTGCATGTGTAAGGCTGTCCTTCAAGGCCTGGAATGCCTTCTCCTGAGCTTCTCCCCAGCTGAATCCCACGTTCTTCTTCACTACTGCCGTCAATGGTGAGGCAATACTGCTGAAGTTGGACACGAATCTCCTATAGAAGCTGGCCAGTCCGTGGAAGCTCCTCACTTGGCTGATGTTGCCTGGTGTTGGCCATTCTTGTATGGCTCGAATCTTCTCTTCATCAACCTGTAGGCCCTGTGAACTTACAACAAAACCTAAAAGACAAGTTTATCAGTACAAAAGATGCACTTCTTGAGATTGGCATAAAGCTCTTCTTGTCGAAGGGTTTTAAGTACCATCTCAAGATGTGTGAGGTGTTCCCGTAGGCACTTACTATAAACCAATATATCATCAAAGTAAACCACTACAAACTTACTGATGTACGCCCTAAGAACTTGGTTCATAAGGCGCATGAAGGTGCTTGGGGCATTAGTCAAGCTGAATTGCATGACTGTCCACTCGTATAGCCCTTGCTTTGTCTTGAAAGCAGTCTTCCCATCATCACCTTCCTTCATCCTGACCTGGTGGTATCCACTCTAGAGGTCTATCTTGGAGAAGACCGTGGCTCCACTCAGCTCATCTAGCATGTCATCCAGCCGTGGTATTGGATACCGGTACTTGACTGTGATGTTGTTGATTGCTTGGCAGTCCACGCACATACGCCAAGTCCCATCCTTCTTGGGCACTAGTAGCACTGGTACGGCACATAGACTGAGGCTCTCTCGAACATAGCCTTTCTCCAAAAGCTCCTTGACTTGCTTCTCAAGCTCCTTGGACTCCTCTGGGCTCATCCGGTAGGCTGGTCGGTTGGGCAGGGCTGCTCCGGGCACTAGGTCGATCTGGTGTTCTATGCCACATAAAGGAGGCAAGCCTGCTGGTATCTCCTCTGGAAACACATCCTGGAACTTGTTGAGGAGATTTGCTACTTCAGGAGGTAGCTCTACATGTTCCTGTTCTATACTCAAAATTTCTTTGAAGACCATTAGTAAAATTAAATCCTTCGAGGCTAAAGCTCTCTGGACATGGCTTGGTTGAATAAAAAAATTAGACTTGATAAGTTTCTTTTCCTTACACATTTGGAGTTGTAGCTCGTGTACCTGGGCATGTGTAAGAGGAGCCAAGCTGACCTTTCTTTTGTCATGCACAAAAGTGTAGAGATTGGTTCGGCCATCATGCCTGGTCTCTTTGTCAAACTGCCATGGCCTTCCTAGCAGAAAATGGCCAGCTTGCATGGGCACCACGTTGCACACGACTTGGTCTTGGTACTTGCTCACACTGAATGGCATAGTGACTTGTTCATGGATCTTGAGCTCCACTTTGTCATCGAGCCATCTTAGTCTATATGGTCGAGGATGCCTTGTCTTCTCTAGACCTAGCTTATCAACCATATATGCACTAGCAACGTTAGTGCAAGAACCACCATCTATGATGAGGTTACATACCTTGCCCTTGATGGTGCAACGGCTGTGGAAGATGTTCTCCCTTTGGATGGTCTCTGAAGGATCCACCATTGCACTGAGGATGCGCCTAGTGACCAGCACTTCCCCCACATCAGGGTACTCAATGTCACCATATTCCTCTTCTGGTTCATAGTCCTCTTCATCTTGGGACTCATATTCTCCAGCTTCCGTAATCAACATGACCCGGTTGTTTGGGCACTCCCTTGAGATATGTCCATGACCCTTACACTTGAAACAAGTGATGTCATGTGATCTTTGAGGGTTAGAAGACTTACCAGTCTCTCTCTGGTCACGGGTGGGTCCAGGAGGCTAGCTCTTGAACCTTGACTCGATCTCTATGCTCTTGCCTTTGTCTACGGGCTTGGGAATGTTGCTTGGTGCCCAAGGTGTCTTAGGCTTGCTACGGATGTCTTGGCTCTTACGTTTGATGTGCTGCTCAGCCTGGACAGAGAGGTGGAACAAGTCTTTGAAGTCATTGTAGATTTGCCTTTCCACCTTGCGGTTGATCCTTTCTTGGAGTCCATCCAAGAATTGTGCCATCAATGCTTCTTCATCATCATTGAGCTCCAATCTGTTCCTTAGCTTCTCGAACTCTTCATAGTACTCCTCTACTGATCTGGTACCCTGTTTAAGAGTACGAAAACGACGTTGCAAGTCCCTATGAAAGTAAGGTGGAACAAACCTTTGTCGCATGACATCCTTCATGTCGATCCATGAGTATATGGGCCTCATTCTTTTCCTCCTTCTGTCGGATACCTCACGATCCCACTAGATGAGGGAATTTTCCGTGAGTTGTGCTAATGCCATTGAGACTCTCCTAGGTCCTGGTTGATTGTAATGATCAAATATATGATCCATTCTTCTCTCCCAATCTAGGTAAGCCTCGTGGTCTACTTTTCCTGCAAAACTTGGAGGTGTTAGCTTAACATCAGGATGAGTTACCCAGTTGTAGGTGTGTTCATCTCCATCTTCATGATGTCTAGGAGGCATCCTTGGTCTCTGGTGAAGACCATATGGCTCGAAGCCATCATCTTCTGCCTCTGGTTGCCGTGGAGGTCCTCTCGGCCTATGGTGATAGTTATGAGGTTGTGTGTCCTCATCTCCATCTGGTTGGGGCTCCTCCTGTTCGTGTCGTGTTCTAAGGTGCTCAAGACCCTCAGGACGGTCTTGCTCAGCTCTCACGTGCCTTATGGCCTAGAATCTCACCGGCCTCTCCACGCGCTCCAATCTCTCGCCTATTGATGCGAGTTGTGTTTGGAGAGTGGTGAACATGGCCATCATGGCTTCGGTTGCTTCTCTATTTTCTTCTGCCATTGCGTACTACAAAGATAGAAGACAAGTTATGCTACTCCTAAATTGTTAGGAGGGTTTTCTTTTTATAAGGGATTCGAAAAAATGCAAAAACGAAAATTCTAAGGAATGGAAAATTCGAATATATGGAGATTTGAATAAAAGGAAATTTTCTTGACAACTATTGCTAGTTGTCCAATTCGAAATCTTTTGGTATTTTTCCTATTGTCTTTTTCTTTTCTTTTTCTTTTCTTTTAATTTAACTTAAAATAATAGATATATGATTCTAACAAAAAGGAAAGTCGAATATAGCAATGCAAGAATGATTCTAGAACCTAGTGATGCACGTAGGACCTAGATGCACTCGGTATGAGTTTAGATGTTATTTTTTTTTCTGAATGGGACTTAAACTAATGCAATAACAAGAAACAAAACAAGCTAAAGGATAGAAAAAACCTGGTTTAGGAGCTTTAAGCTCTGATACCAAAATGATACAAGCCTCGATTCAAGGCTTATATGCGAGTGGGCTGTTTGGAGAAGGTTAGGTGAGAAACTCGACCTTAGACTTCTTGGATAGGGGTTTTGGGTTGGTATTCAAGGAAAGGTGAAGTGAACCACACGAGGGGTGATGAACCTCATGATAAATCACAAACTTAGAGCTAGGAGGGCTGGTCTCAACTAGATTCTAAGCGCACAAGATTTTTGAGAGAAAACTTGTTGGAAGAAAAGTTCTACTTTATTAATATCAAAAAGGTTGTCGAACTACAATGCTGGAAGGAGCCTTATTAATATGCTCGACAGCTTGACCTACTAGGGTCGACTCAAATAAGAAAAGGAAAATTTACAAAAGTGCACAAAAAGAAAAGATACAAAAGTGTATAATCGAAAAAAGACCTATTCCTAAAATGTCTTTGACTCAATAAATATAAATATTCTAGATCCTATACTGCAAAATAGAAAGAGGCAAATATTCTTATTGAAAACTTACCTTATTTACCTCACGACCAAGAAATGGAAGGTGGCCGTCCTTGTGGCATGCACGCACCTTTCTCCAAGTCTTCGACTTGGAGTAGGGTTAGGAATCTTTGGGCCCTGACCTCTCTTGCCACTAAAGCCCAAGTCTCTGATGTTCCTTGTGTTGTTGAGAAGCCTTTGGACTCTACTTTGCACTTCTGGCCCATTGTCCTTAGTTGATCTTCCTCTAGGAGCTTGTCGACCCATAAGCTGAACTTGTGGAAGAGTGCTCTTGATCTGCTTCTTTTCATTGCTCCTGGTGGCACTACTGGTGTGGAGACTTCCTCTAGATGCATGTCCTGAAGCTGGTAGCTTATCTGGTCCGAGTTTCCTTGTGTAGAAGTAGAAATGCTCGTGCACTCGGCTGGATCGGCTGTACCGGCTGGACTATGCGAGGTACTGGCCGGAATGTCTTCAAGACCGGCCAAGTTGATCTCGGAGTTGGTGGCATCACCAAGGGGGCCGGTGGTGTCATTCACGTCGCCATCAAGTGTGCCAGAAGCTTGGGTCTCTCCGCCGGCAATGCTGGTCGGTCTGGTCCTATTGGTCAAAGGTCCGGCGGTACCACTTGGGTAGGCAGACGTGCCAAATGGCCCGGCTGTCTCAGGCAAGCTTCCTGGTCGGCCAGACTGGTCTTCTGGCTGGATGTACGACCTGATGTCCTCATCAGGTTTCTAAAATAATTTAAAAATTAAGGAATTGATTGTGCAAGTGTGGAAGTCATAACATAGAGTTTTTGACTTGTCGATGTCAGACAAAATCATAGAGTGTGAGAGGTCCATAGTTAAAAGAGAAAGACAAAAAATAGTATTTTGTGAAATCTTTGGATAAGATCAATTAAATTCAAGTGAGCTTGAAAACGGAGGTATTTGCGTTGAGGCTTTGTTATCAAAAGGTTCAGGTATGAAAGGGGGACTTATGCAAAGCTTTACGAGAAGGAGAAGCCTTTTGAAGTAAAACAAGTAAAGAACATTGGCTCAAAAGGTGACCATAACTCCAAGTTTTTCCATGCCTCGATTAGGGCTAATTAGAGTCGAAAAATCTTAGAGAAGCTGAAATATGGAGAAAGGAATTTTCACAAAGTGGAAGCATCCAAATGAGACTTAGCAGCAACACATTTCTACAATCTATTGGATCAAAGATTATTTTTCTGTCAATCATTGGATCAAGGTGTGAGTTATTGTTGTTTTCTGAACATCAATATCTAATAGAATCGCATTATTCAGTTATATTTTCTCTGTATCAAAGGTATCAGAGCTTTGTCAAACCTCGGTAAGCATCCGGCAGCAACAATGACGGAAACTAGAATACAAAAACAAACTAAGGAGGCGATGATACGTGAGCTTGAAGAAGCGGTTGTAGCTCTAAAAAACCAGATGATCGATCGCACACAAACTCTCGAAGGGACGGTGGCTCAAAACGCAAAAATGGAACAATCGTTTGCAGACATGTTTGAAGGCATACGACTCCTCACGAGTCGTACAACAACCAAGATGAACTGGCCTTCTTCGAGTAATGACTCAGCTCATAATCTGCAAAACAACATCACGGAGCTAGCAAACTCAGGAAGATCAGGAGCACCTTTTAACTACTCAGGAGTAACAAGGTTAGCTAAACTTGAGTTTCCTCGCTTTGGTGGTGACAGAATAAAAGATTGGTTGTTTAAGGTTAAGCAATATTTTGATCTGTACCGTGGGGCTCGCATCAATACATCTCAATGACATAGCTCCTAATTGGCATCAAGCTCTGGTTCAATCGGAATCCGGAAGAGCTGGAACCAGAGACTATAGTTCTTATGAGGCATTGCTGAAAGAACGTTTTGATGAACTCTTAGATGATCCAATAGCAGAGCTGAAGTAGTTGTAGGAGACGGATGGAATATTGGAATACCATGGCAAATTTGAATTGATTCGTATTCGGGTTCAATTACCCGAGGCGTATTTGGTGAGTGCGTATTTAGCAAGATTGCGTTTGGATACCCAAATGCATATTCGTGTGTTCCAACCCACCACTGTCCGTTAATGTTTGATGTTGGGGCGTTTATACGAGACTGCTCATCCATGGAAACAACCATCCTTTGTTAAATTGGGTGAAGCACAAAAAACATTGAATACAGAAGTAAAGGGTTCAATGTATATGAAGAAGGAACTCGATTCACGACCATCCTTGCGACCCAAACCAAAAGATGCACAACCTAAGAAATTTCTAAGTACTGAAGAAATGAGTGAGAGGAGGGAAAAAGGTCTTTGCTACTTTTGTGATGAGAAGTACACACCGAGACATTATCTCACTCACAAGAAAACCCAATTATTCATGTTGGAAATGGAAAATGAAGGGGAGCAGGAGGAGACACAGGAGGTTATAGAAAAACCTGCAGTAAATATGGACATTGCACATATTTCACTCAATGCTTTGGCAGGGATTACAAACTATCACACAATGCGAGTATGTGATGTTTGTGGCAAAAAGATCCTGTTTATTTTGATTGATACAGGTTCAACACATAATTTTATGACAATAGAAACTGTGGAAAGATTGGGTTTAAGGCCAAAATCAGCTGGTTCTGTTGAGGTGGCAGTGGCAGATTGAAGTAAAATGACAGTCAATGGAAGGTGGAGATGTTAGAATGGAGTTTTCAGGAAACACATTTTCAAGCAGACTTCATGGTCATTCCTCTTCGAGGTTGTGATATATGGTGTTGGAAATATAATGGTTAAAAACTTTGGGAGTTATAACGTGGGATTTCTCAAAGTTAGAAATGAAATTCAAAATGGGACAATAGAAGGTGGTTTTACAGGGAATTAAACAAGATACAATGGTTTCATTAAAGATGCTCGCATGAACAAGTATGCAGATGACAATATTCAATTATCAATGATATGTATTGTTACAAAATGGGCAGAGGAGGATGTTGGAGTGGATACACAAGGCTGGCCGACTGTGATGCAGGTTAGTGGTCAGGAACAGTCAATGCCCACAAAGCTGGATGATTTGCTACGACAATTTGCATATATATTTGTGGAGCCAACAATTCTACCACCCTCTCGGCCACACCACGATCACCATATTCCTCTAATTGAAGGCTCGAATCTGGTCAACTAGAGGCCCTATAGGTACGCAACAAAACAAAAGAATGAGATTGAAAAATTGTGCAGGAGATGTTGGATAATGGCATAATTCAACCAAGCTCAAGTTCTTATGCACCATCCATCGTGTTAGTAAAAAAGAAAGATGGTAATTGGAGAATTTTTGTGGACTACAGGGGTCTCAACAACTTGACTATTAAGGATCGATTTCCCATTCCTTTGATAGAAGATTTGTTTGATGAATTGGGTGGCTATACTCAAAAATCAATCTAAGAGCTGGTTATCATCAGGTTCGCATGGCAAAGGAGGATGTTCATAAGACTGCATTTAAAACACATTGTAGGCACTATAAATACTTAGTTATGCCTTTCGGCTTAACTAATGCCCCAACTACTTTTCAGCGCTTAATGAATGCAACAGCCAAGGAGTATTTGAGGAATTTTGTACTCATTTTCTTTGATGACATTTTTGTGTACATCAACTCTTTTGCAGCTCATGAAAAACACTTGGAATCAATCTTTAAAGTGATGAGGGAGAACCATCTTTATGCCAAGAAAAGCAAATGTACATTTGCTATACACAAGGTGGAGTATTTGGGACATTATATCCAGGCATAAGGGATTTCTACTGGTCCAACCAAAATTCAAGCAGCTTTAGACTACCTAACACCTTCGAAACTCAAACAGCTCCGGGATTTTTTGGGTTTGGCAGGCTACTACCGCCGGTTTGTCCGAAATTTTGGTACTATTGCTCGTGCTCTTACTGCCCTAACAAAAAAAGGATTGTTTTGTCTGGTCTGTAGAAGCACAAGACTCATTTGAGCAATTGAAGCTAGCTTTGTGCACAACTCCTGTTCTTGCACTCCCTGTCCTCGACAAGCCGTTTCTAATCGAAACCGATGTTTCGGGTTAGGGTATTGGCACAGTGTTAATGTAGAATGGGCATCCATTGGCGTATATTTGTCGGCATTTAAAGGGTAAACAATTTCACCTTTCAATATATGAAAATGAGTTACTGACAGTTGTTTTTGTAGTACAAAAGTGGAGACATTACCTCCTAAATGGGAAATTCATCATCAAAACAGACCAGAAAAGTCTGAAATACCTTTTGGAACAACACCTTAACACACCAATACAACATCAATGGTTACATAAACTTTTGGAGTTCGATTATGAGATTCAATACAAAGCGGGAAAGGAAAATTTAGTCGTTGATGCATTGTCACGAGTGGAGAATTTTGAGGTCTTGCACATGGCATTATCTGTTATGGATTGCGATCTTATGGAAAAAAATTCAAGCTGGATACATGACATATTCAAACATCAAAGGGTTAATTGAGGCACTTTAGGTGAAAGCCGATGCTAAACTACCCTATTCTTGGAATCATGGTGTTCTCAGGAGGAAAAGTAAACTCGTGGTTCCGGCAGATAGTGAGACTCAACAATTTATATTGAATTGGATGCATAGTTCAAGTCATGGGGGTCATTCAGGTCGTGACGCCACACAACAACGAGTCAAGGGCATATTTTACTGGAAAGGAATGGCCCGAGACATTCAAGCTTTTATCCGAGCCTGTGAGGTATGCCAGAGGTGTAAGTATGATCCCGCTGCTTCTCCCGGGTTACTGCAACCTTTGCCAATTCCAGAAAATATATGGTCCGACATTTCTATGGACTTTATTGATGGTCTTCCACCCTCTTTTGGAAAAACAGTCATTTTTGTGGTTGTGGACAGATTAACTAAAGCATCACATTTTATGGCTTTGGCACATCCGTATTCAGCTGCGACAGTGGCTCAAGCTTTTCTTGATAACGTTTTCAAGTTGCGCGACATTCCTTCTTCAATTGTAAGTGATCGAGATGCGATTTTTCTGAGTGAGTTTTGGCATGAATTGTTCACACTGCAAGGGGTTGCTCTCAATTACTCATCAGCTTACCACCTTCAGAGTGACGGTCAAACAGAAGTGGGAAATAGAATGCATTGAGAAATACCTTCGCTATATGTGCAGTGATAGACCTCACTTATGGAGTAAATGGCTTCCCTTGGCAGAGTATTGATACAATACCACTTTTCACTCAGCTACACAAATCACACCTTATGAAGCAGTATATGGACCGCCACCACCTGTGCATCTTCCTTATTTACCAGGAGAATCAAAAGTCACCGTAGTCGCAAACCATCTTTAGGACCAGAAAAACATGTTGCTTTTATTGAAATTTCATTTGTTATGTGCCCAACATCGAATGTCTCATATGGCTAATCGACACAGGTCTGAACGCAATTTCGACATTAGAGACTGGGTCTATGTCAAACTACAACCTTATCGCCAACAATTAGTGGTTACAATGATGCATTAGAAACTCTCTCCTAAATACTTTGGTCCTTTCAAAGTATTGGATAAATACGGCCAGGTAGCCTACAAATTAGAGTTGCTCTCTTCCTCTCAGATACACCCAGTCTTCCATGTCAGTCAGCTCAAGCTCCGAGTGGGTGATCACACAATTTCTTCCAAATTACCTACAACAGTTGCTGATGTTTTGTGTAAAGCTCCAGACAGAATATTGGAGAGGAAAATGGTTAATCGGCAGGGTAAAGCTGCTAAAATGGTGCTGGTTAAGTGGACTCATCAGAATGAAGATGAAGCAACTTGGGAGTATTTGGTCGAATTGGTGAAAAAATACCTGGATTTTCGACTTTGAGGACAACGTCTTTCGGGAGGGAAAGATTTGATACAAAAATATATATGTAAATAACTCCTTCTACAATCAAGACACATGGACGACTTTGATTAAACGCGGCCACACTTAAATAGCACACACACATGAGCATCTTTTTCAACCTTTTTGCTTCAACTTTAATATTTTCTCTTTCTAGAAACTTTTTCTGTTATTTTGGGAAGATCGCATCATTTGGGTAAGGGATTATTCTTCTGTCAATCCTTGGATCAAGGTGTGAGTTATTGTTGTTTTCTAAACATCAATATGTAATAGAATCGCATTATTCAAATATATTTCCTTTGTATTCTAAGGCTGAAAAAGATGGTCTTCTACAGGGTATTCAATTTTCTGCATCAAGACCTTCTGTTTCATCACCTTTTGCAGTGTAGAGCTCTTAAAAGTATTCTCAGTGTATGAAGATGCATTAGATCAAATGATAAATTTGGCAAAATCCTTTATTACCTTTGGTTCTAAAGTAAAGCTTGTTGTCTATGACTCACTTCAACAACAACTAGGCATCTTTTCAGAAGGAGGAATAGGAGTGTTAACATATTGTAATGAAGGGAAAAGAAAACTCTATTCAGCTAGCTGGTTTCTAGTTGTGATGTCCATTAAATTTAGAAAACCAGCTCTTAATCGATTCCAAACAAGATGACAGTCATTCTCTATGTGTTTTGTTCTTTCGTGAAAAATGGAATTGGAAACAATTTGAATGGAGGTTGTATTATCACAGAAAAGATTAGCAGCACCTGAGACTTTAACATGTAAATCATTTAGCATTTGATTAAGCCAAACTACTTCACATGTTGGAATCAAGAAGAGATTTGAATGTTAATTCAAGGGCATTGTCAGATTGAATAGCTTTGATATTGGTTAAGTGAATATGCACAATCTTAAAGAAGAGAGCTTACACTAATGAGGTTGATATGAAAAGAGAGCATAAAAAGGACATTATGGAGAAGAAATCGATGTGATAGCTTGATAGAACCAAAATGATTTATCATAATCTTAGAACTATCATGTAATGTAACAATAGTATCAGATATCCTGTTAATGCTAGTGAACAAATCTAAGTTGCAACAAACATGGGAAGTTGATCCAGAATCAATTATCCAATCATTGAATTTAAGGCATGGTTCCTTAAGAGTGGTATATGTGAAACTACCTATTGAGGCAGAAGCAACATCAATATTCTGAACTTCACTGATACTTGGCCTATGATTCTGAATTTTGTGTTGAGGCTGCTGATCTAAATGTTGAATTTGGGTAGCAGATAATTGTGATAGAGCATTAGACACTTGATGAAAATGTTCTTGAACTTCAGGAGAAGTGATGATAACATTTCCAACAACATCCATATTTTGCACTTTCTAATATTTATCTTTTGCATTAAGGCCATATTGATGTCATTGATGAAAATGGTTGTTTTGACGAGGTTGGAATTTTGTACACCAATCATTTCAGTGGCAGAAGGATTTGTTGATTTATAACCAGGTGGATACCCATGAAACTTGTAACATTTATTGAGTGTGTGACCTTGTATCCCACAATAAGTGCATACATGTCTTTGTTTGAATTTGTATCCCCTTGTTACAGCTCCAATAACATCTGAGTTTGTTGCATTATATCTAGTATAATTTTGTGAAGTAGTCTGAAATATTACAGCTTTTGAATGAGGAGTTTGCTTGATTTATTTTTGATGCTCCTGCTGAATTATCAAACTTAGAGTCTTTTCCAAATCTGGTAAAAGATCAAGCATGATTATTTGTTCCCATATATACGAATCATTCAGCCCAAACAAAAATTTGATGACAAAGTTCCTCTCAAACAATTCCATCCATTTTGTATCAAGATCGCAAACACAATTATCACAACTGCATGCAGGGAAATCTTGAGCACTATTCAAATCTTCCCAGATAATGATCAATTTAGTGTAAAATTCATTTACATGTAAAGAACATTGTCTAAGACCATGTAATTTTTGTTCAATCTGATACAATTGCGGAACATTGTTTTGTTTTTAAACGAATAAGGAGTTTTTGCCAAATTCCATGAGCACTCTTGACATAAAGAATGCTATGTCCTATAGTTTTCGATACAAAGTTCATTAGCCAAGAACGTACCACATCGTTGCATCGCGACGATGAACCTGCATCCCTGTAGTTATCAGAAGGTTTCAACAAAGTTCCATCAATTAATGAAGCACAGCTTATTTCTTCCACTTAAAGTCATGATCATTGATTGATGACAAGAACCAAAATCGGCAGCTCCCGTTAGACGGTATGATATAACGATAACCTCGAATGATCATTTCCACTAAGAAAATAGGGATTTTCATGCAGATCATGATTATCACGATTATCCACCATTTTCGAAGTCGGAGGAAGAGAAAACTTGGGAAAAGACAATTTTCCAGAAGGAAAAATTCAAGTAAGATGAAAATGAACTAGAATTTTAAGAATCGCAGCTCATTTCATGAAAAAGAAGCAAAATTTTCAGAAGCGAAGCTTTTGCTCTGATACCATAACAGATTGTAATGAAGGGAAAAGAAAACTTTATTTCATCTCAACTAACAATTATAGTATGTACAAAAATATTTATACATAAACTTAACTGGTTATAAACCGAGATTACAAACCGATACATTTAACCAAATATGGTTTGATATGTGTGCTTAAGTGGATCCAAAACAGTCTTATTAGCTTACATTTTTTGATAAACTAAAAATCAAGGTTGCATGGATGGTTTGCTCGGACGTTATCTCAGGGTGAGAAATAGATTCTCATAAAAGCAGTAGTCATTGCCCTTCCGGTGTATGCAACATCTTGTTTCAAACTACCAAAGTCTACTTGTGAAAAGATTACCTCAACCATTTCTGATTTTTGGTGGAACTCCATGGAACATAAAAAGAAAGATTCATTGGAGTAACTGGGACAAAATGTGTCTGCTGAAGGATTAAGGAGGTCTTGGTTTCAAAGACTGGGACAAAATGTGTCTTTTGAAAATTCAAGACTATCTTTTTTAGTGAGGTGTTTAAAAACTGGAATTTTGATCAAGAATTTTTTTTAAATTGCTACTATAGGGGCCATACATTCGTATGTGTGGAGGAACATTCTACATGGTGGGTAATAGGAAATTAGTGAGTGTTTGGACAGATGCGTAGTTACTAAATGGAGGTATGAGAGATCCATGGACTAAAAACAGGTTTGTTGATAGTTGAGGATCTCTTTGATGTCTCGGGAAGAAACTGGGATATAGAAAAATTTCTAGAGATATTCCTACCAAGCGATGTACAAATCACGTTGGAAATAAAATGGGCTGACGACCAAAGATTGAGATTATTAAGAAATTGATTAAAAAACATCACATGTCCTTTTCTATATTTGCCTAAACATAAAAGAAAATTAAACGTAAATCCCTGCAAAATTCCAAATATGAAACCAACCTTTTAGATTCCCATAAAAGAAGAAACCAAAATCCAAGATGAAAGAAGAAAAAAAGGGTAAAATTGGAATTAAAAATATAAATCTATGTTGGTATGTGATATTAAATTTCGGTGTGTTTAAGGTTCGATTTCACCAAAAAACGATGGGAAAGTGTTTGATTTTGTGATTTTGAGAGTGTTGGGGTTTCGATTTCAGAATTAGGGCTGCCGATTTTAGGATTAGGATTTACGAATTTGGGGGAAATATATTTGGGTCTGGGTCAGGTTTTTTGGGTTGAATATCAGGTCTGGGTCGGGTTATTTGAATCTTATTTTGGGTGTGGGTTGGGTTAATTGGTTTAATCTAGATTAAGAATCGGTTAAACATTGTTTACGAAATATTAAACCAATCAAAACCATTGTTATGTGTTAATTAGTTTCTAACTTTCATTTTAGGAGGAAAAGTGTTTTGAAGTTCTGGTTTAGAGAGATTTTAGTTTTCAACTATTTTCTAAAGGATATTACGGTTGAGTCTATAGATCTGGATACATGTCGTAGTATACAATAGTTATGAAGGGGAAATATATCGCCAACCCAAATAAAATCGGTAGTGAACCAAAGTTAATTTTGGACATGGATGCACACCAAAAGTGGAGAACATTTGGTCAAGTCCAATTATATACTTTTAATAGTATTCATAATGCAGAAAAGATTGTACCAGCTGTTATGAAACCGACGTTAAACGAGGTAAAGGCACAAACTTGGGAGATAAGACTTGAGCGAAAATCAAAAGTTTCCTATGGAGAGCAGTGAGTGGGGTTTGTCTGTGGTCGATCTAGTAACCGCTAGTGGATGAATATTGATTCTTGGTGTCAAACTTGCATAATGGAAGGTGAGTCTATCAATCATGTCTTATTCACGTGCTTTTTGACAAGACATATGTGGGCTCTATCTCTCTTTCCATTGCTTGAAGATGGTTTGAATGAGTTATCACTACTCTCGAATTTTTCATTACTTGCTATCCATGAGGAATAAGTCTAAGATAGAGTTGGAGATTAGGAATAAGTTTCCTTGGATTTATGATATCTTTGGGGAAACCGAAATGAGTTATTCTTTGAAGGAAATGGTTTTTGGATATTACAGAACCCCGACACGAAAAGTGTCAAGGAACACAAGTTAGATAGTATTGGATATATATGAATATATCTTGCAGTATAATTAGAAGAGAATTAAGATTCTAATAAATTTATATATATCCTTTTAATCATGTATAAATACAAAATTTTATCGTCAATGGAATAATACTTAAACATTATTCATATTCATAATTTATGATTGTATCAGAACCACGATTTGAAATTTGATTTTGTGAGGAGAGAAAAAAAAACCTCTCGGCATACATCTCTCCTTCATGTGCTGGTTTGTCATATTTTTTCTGGACAAATCACGTTAACTGTGTTCTTATCCTCTTTTGCTTTATTCTCTATTTTTCTATTAAAAAAAAGTTGGATAACGACTCTCGACACTTTATTTTCTGTTTTCGATTTCTATTTCTTCGTTTGTGCTCTTCTGTTTTTTAATCATTGAACCAGATCAGACACTACTATATCTTTTACGACAGCTTCTTTAGAAGATCTACAACCCCGAACCATATAACCATGTGATCTCACTTTGGATGACAATCCGGGTGCTATCATATCTCAACCTTTTCTTAATGGTTTGATTTATGATGAATGGACAATCAATTTGTGTATAACGATTAATTCACGTAAGAAATTTGATTTTATCAATGGTAGTATATCAAAACCTGCACTTGATTCTCCTTATTCTGAAGATTGGACAGCTAATAATCACCTTTTCGTTGGTTGGATAAACATAAACCATTGAGCCAAAGATTCGATCATCCATCTCATCCATCTTAACACGTGAAGTTACCAAGGATTTGTGGGATATTATTAAAAAAAGATTTTCAATCAAATCTTGGGTTTGGCTTCAATAACTTCGGAATTCACTTGCAAATTGCAAACATAATGGATCAACGGTAGACGATTACTTTGGTCATTTGACTAAAATATTGGATACCATTGCTGAATGTACAAACTCCAAACAGTGTAGTTGTGGCAAATGCGAGTGTGACTTAAACACAGCTCGTGATAGAGAGATTGAAATTTTGAAGGTACACGATTTTCTCTCAATACTTGATGATTCGGTTCATGGTATTATTCTTTCACAAATCTGTGCTATTAGTCCTTTTCCTAATATTGATAGTGTCTATCAAACAGTAGTTCAAAATGAAACTATCCGATCTAATGTGACTAGTGAAGTTGCTATTATGAGTTTTGCGTCTCAAGCTTCACCATCTTATGATTCAAATCCATCTACTATTTTCATTCGAGATGTTCTTCGATAGAGTGGTGTTGATAGTGTCGTTCCTCGGAATGGATTGGGTGTTAAAGAAAATATTTGAGAAGGCCAAGGTCTTTCATGTGAAAACATGTAGATAAATAATCTTTGAAACGTTGTATATCCGACGAATAATTTCTAGAGATAATTAAATCGTTCACGTATACTAAAATCCTTAGAGAAATCCCACGTTTGGAATACACAAACAGATAATAGTCCGAACGTGTTTGCGTAAATCCATATTTTAAAAGTGCATCCATGATTTGGCAAACCAATAACGAGGAGCTTGTTTCAACCATATAAAAACTTCCGCCGCTATACCTTGGAGTTGCTCTCGGATTTTGTTTATTTCTTCGTCCAGAAATCAGAAAGTTTCTCGAAAAACAGAAGAGCTTCTTTCATAGCTAAAAAATGTCACGAGAGAGTACCGTATGCAATCCTATATGGCTCGTGGACATCCTAGTTGGCTACAGGAACTCTTTGAGCGTGAGAGAGTCTCATCTATTATATGAAAGGTAGTATGGCATATTCTTTTGTTCTTTGCTCGGCTTTTTGAATGTAATTTTAATCCTTCCATCTTACTCCTTAGTAGTAAAGCTTTGGTTTAATGGTTAATGTTCTTAGCGAAGTGAAGCTTGTCTTCTGCTTCCAAATTTGGTTGCAGAACCTCAAGAACTTTAGTTATGTACATGTCTTTGTAAGCTTGATGAATTTAAAATATTTAAGAAGTGAAATTTTACGGGAAAAGAAATTTCATTTACCAACTTATGTCTCCTTAAACATTCTGTTTCACACCTATATATCTCACAAGAAGCAATTCTTCAAATATGGCGAAAGCATAAGTGCCAGTTAGTAGATATTGCTCCAAAGATAAAATGCCAAAGGAATTGTTGTAACTTTTTTGATGTTTTGATCTTCGAAAGAGTAGTTTTCAGTGGGTATAATAATCATTTGTTTAAATCGATAAAACGCAACATTGGAAGTGGTATAAATTAATAAGTGAAACAATTTGGTTTCGTTTTAGTCTTATGGTTTACCAACTGAAAATATACATCAACGAAAATATAAGGGTTTACTTCCGTCAACTATACGGATTTATGCGAATAAACCTATTTTCATCCGTATTTTTTGAGTTTTTTATAAGTTACATAATCTATGTTTTTTTCCGTAAACTACATAAACTTCAAAAATTATCCTAATTACACAAATTTCATTAATGTTTACACGTTAAATTGTTATTAAATCTTGTTTACTTCAAAAATTTGGTTTTAATTTCAAAATAAACCCAAGTTAAAACCAAATTTTTGAATTATAACCAGATTTAGTAGCTATTTTACGCATAAACATTAATAGAATTTATGCAATTAGAAAAATTTATGAAATTTATGTAATTTATGAAAGAAAAATACAGTTTATGTAGTTAAATAAAGACCCAAAAAGTACGAGTGAAAATATATTTAGTCGCATAAGTTTGTGTAGTTGACGGAAGTAAACCCAAAATATAATTAAACTTATCAATGTTTTACCCACAAAAAAATAGAATTGATGAAACATAGATGAAGGGGAAATTAAGTAAAATCCTCTCACGCATTTTTTTTTAAATTGTAGAGAAATATTCTATTTTATTTTTGTTTATTTTTTGTGGAATAAGTAGCATGATTATTCCATTGAAAATATTCTAATTTTAACTCAATATTTTTGAATATTTTATTCCATAATATTTTATGTTTTTCAGATATAGCATTTATTTGCATTTTTAAATCTTAAAATATTATAAATTTGTAAAAAACTTATGGATTTTTTTCAAATTCCAAAAATGCTAATATTTATTTCTAAAATCATAGTTATTAAATATCAGCAATATTGACGGTTAAATGAAATCATCTTGGAGATAAGTAACTGGATTGTTAGATATAAAAATAAGTGGGTTAGTAGTGGTATCACCTTTACTTTCATTTCTGTAATTCGACTTTATATTCTCTCATATGAAAATTTTAAATTTTCATATCAAACTGTTGGATTATTAGATCGGTTCGTTGTAGTTCAGTAACAAAAAAAAATGAAAAACTCAACTTAAAAATCAAAATTTTTATAAATTTAAAAATAAACAACAAAACAAACAAAAATTTCATGTTTATTTTGACGATTTTCACTTTCGTAAGCAATTAAAATATAAATTATGAGTAAAATAACACCATTACAATACCACTTATTAGAATTTCACATTTTTCGTAAAAACTCATATATATCAAATAAATATGAGTTATTTACAAATACATCATTTTTAAAATAAAATTATTAAAAGTATTTTACAAAAAAAAAAAAAACAGATTGTTCTTTATATTTTGAAAAACGTAATTGTAATTATAAAATAAAAATATGTAAACCTCAAGATTACAAATGCTAAGAGTCATTTGTGGCAAATTTATTTTCTAATATTTCTATTATGACAGACATATAAATATATATATATTTTATATAAAAATTGAAAAACATCGTCTTAGTGTTTTTTTATGCCATATTGCGTTAGCCCCAAAAGTCGACATCAGTCTAAATCGCATATCCAGGTCGCATACTGAGATTACGTAGTTTAAATTATTGACGAGATATCTAGACGAAATAAACATCGTACTATTATATCGTCTATAAATAATTACAAAGTTATATATATTAATCTTATAATTATCTTTTATATATGTTTCAATAGCAAATTTGTTATAAATCTGTCGTAACTTAAAACCACAAAAAAGTAAATTCTTCAAATCTTATTTTCATAAATTTGTCAAACGTTAATAAATTTGTTAGATAAGTTTGCAAAACCCAAATAAATCGGCCAAAGTCAATTATATAACAAAGAACAGTAACATATTTAACCGAATAAACAATAGGAAACTTGTTCACTATTCACATAATGAAACCCAGTTTCACTTCTATTTTTACCCTTTTGGTAATTGACACCCTGTTAGTTTTTGTTTTATGTCAAATCAAATCTTTTATCTATATATAATATTTGAAAAGATAAGTTCCACATTTTCTTTTTCATTTTCTTTCCTCACTCATCAACCGAGCTGCTTTTTTATTTTCTTTTCTTTTTCTTAAATCTAAAAAACATATTCTTTCTTTCGGTAGATCTTGTCAGAATTCATGGTGATCGGCGATAACGAAGCAATACATGTAAGTTTATATATCATCCATTTTCGTATATATACATGCACGAAAGTGTATTATCCACATATTTGAAGTTATATGCGGCTTTTGTGTTTATACTAGTTTTATTTTTGCGATTTTTGTGATGTTGGTTCAGCGATTTAGAGTAGTTATATACGATTTTCGACTATAAGATGTTTGTTTTTTGAAAATTTGTTACTATTCCAGTTAGATTATCGGTCATTTTTTACTTACATCTAGTGATTTGTGTTGGATTCACTGATTTTCTTCTCCAATGTAACTTCGATCTACCGTTTTTATTTAAGTTTTGGTATTGTTGTCTTTTGTTTTTCCCATTACGGGTTGCTATGAAATCGAGTTTTAATTTGTCCACGGGATGACATGTAAAGTATTTTTGTTTTAAAACTTTGTTTTCGGATTTCCTATTCAAAAATAATTAATTTTGAGTTTTGTCCTAGTTTACGATCTAAATCATCTATTATACATCGTTTACTGTTTTTCACTCTTTCATTATGTTAATCAAAATCTCTACCAATTTGGTTCTCTAACGATATAACTTGATTATTCAATATGTATGTTCTAATTTGTTGTTCAATTATAACTTTAACCGTTATTTTTTTCGTTATACCACAAAAACAAGATTTGTAACAACTTCTATTGAGATCTCTGTCATCCCAAACGTTGTTAGCTGATAAAAGTTTTTTTAAATATGACGCAAAGCTCGACAAAGAAAAATTTGGTTGGTAAAAGGATGAAAAATATGAAACGTGACTGTTATGGTTAAACTAATTTTTACAAATTTATCAACACGATTATCATGTATTTTGTATAATTAAAATATTTCTTAATATTTATCAGTGTTATTATACATATATCACAGATTAAATCATATAATATATCTGTTATACCTACAAATTAGAAATATATTTCATTCTACAAAAACAAAGTTGATATCTAATGCATATGTTTTAATATCAAAATAAGAGTTAACATTTAAAAATGTTATCATACATATACAAGTACAATCAATTAATGAGAAAGTTGATTAATTATACATAAAAATTTTGTTGATCGGATGAGAAACATATAACATCGTCAATATCGCCTCATGTATTACCATGTATATTATTACTTGTACCGTTAACATAAATATTATCACTAATACTTATTTATACATTTTAAAAGAAATTGTAACATATATGCTAGTTTTTAATACTCATATAATCCAACGACTGAGATTCAACATGGAGATCCGTTTTACAACAGTATACTTATCAAAGCTTTCAAATCTTCAATTATTTTAGTGTGTGTCAGTGACAAACTATCACATCACTGCCTATAAATAGGATGTGTCGGCTGATTTGTAAGGATAGAATCAGTAACTTATGGTATATAAGTGAACAGTTAAAAAACAATTAGTTCTTTAATTTGTTATTTTACTAATTAAATATTATTTTTCTGTTGTCACATAAATTTTCTCATTTTTAAATAATAGATCTTTTGAAGTTTTCACATATATTAAAAACATATTAAAACTTGATTATAATACATTATTTTGTGGTTAATAATTTCCTATAATTTTAAATCAATAATGATTCAATAAACTTAATTATTATTTTTTTGAAATTTATAATTTATTATTATTAACTTATAAAAAATAAATGAATTTATTTTAAAATTATCTTTATAAAATAGAAATAAAACTTAAAATATATTTTAATTAAGAAGAGAAAGAGTAAATGTGTATAATAAGCTACCGTACAGAACTCAGTATGCGACAGAGTAATAAATATGTTGCTTCATAGACCATTTTATTACAAAGAGTATGTCATCCCAAAATAAATCTACTATTTCAAACAAATAAATCTATTATCATAATACAAAATATATTATATATTTAGAGTAATACCGTAAAATAACATAATTTTTAGTTTTTGTTACAAATTTATCACTTTAAACTTAAAATTTCAAAAATATCACAAAATATTTTATAAAAATACATATTTACTATAAATAAATTATAAATATAATTAAAATATTATATTTTGGTTGTTTCTTTCCAGTTTAGGATTTAATATTTTTTATTAAAAAAGTTTTAAGATATTTTAATATTAAATTTGTGTTACTTTTGGAAATTTAAACTAATGATGTTATATTTGGAATAAAAACTTAAAACAATTTATTTTTGTCAATTACCCATATATTTATTGTGGAAGACTTTATCGTATGTCCATAAAATTTGATTATATTTTTGTAACAAATATGTTTTTGTTTGTAACGTGTTAATAATTTTAATGGCAATTCCGTAATAACGTTTTTAAAACAAATTTTTTTGAAGGTATTTAATATACATAAGAAATTTCAATAATTAAAATAAAATATGAGTTGATCTAATATTTGATTTCTAATTATTTTTTCTTTTATGCATATATTAGTAGGAATGTGTGCTATGCACTATTTTGTTTTATTTACCTTGTAAACAATAATTTTAAAAAAATTTAACTTGATTACTTTATATTTTATTATTTTTGATAACTTTAATATTTTCTTTCATCTAATAGTTTTGAAATATAACTTTTTATTAATACTTTTCTTATTAAATCAACTTCTAATATCGCTTACATTTTAAATTTCTAAATTTACCATTTTGATAGCAAAATTGAACAACGGTTTCATATTCCATGTTAAATGAAAGTGCACTTACTTTTAATATTTTTATTAATTGATTAAAAAATTTAATCATTTAATTTTTTATTATTAATAATAATATAATTTAATGGTATATTATAATTTTTTTTGTAATGCACTTACTTTTAATTAATGAAATGAATTGTTTATGAATATTATTTATTTATTTTATTTAACACTTATTTTTTATTTTAAAAATAAATATGGTATTGAATTCATTATTATTATATATTAAAATATAATTTAATTAATGTCTTAAGAAAAAAAATCACATAGAAGAAGAGGCTGTGAAATGTTCAGAGAAGATCGTGGTAGAGGAAGAGGAAAAAGCGCCCTTAACAAGGCTCCTGTCAACTGCTACAAGTGTTACAATTTTGGGAAACTTTCAATACGAAGTGTCCAAACTGGGGAAAAGGCAGATTATGCAAAAATAAAAGAGAAACAAGAATTGTTTTTGATGTCATATGTGGAACAATATAAACAAGAAGAAGTATGGTTTCTTGATTCAGGATGCAATAACCATATGACTAGAAGTAAATAGCGGTTTTCAAACCTAGAGAAAGTTTCGCATAATGAAGCTTGGAAATGACACGAGGATGTATGTGATAGGAAAGGAAATATGAAAATACAAGTTAATGGCATTACTCAAGTGATACCTGAAGTCTACTATGTTCCGGAACTTAGAAACAATTTGCTAAGCCTAGAACAATTACAGGAGAGAGGCTTAGCAAATTCCAATATGCGACGGAACATGCAAGGTGTTTCATCCTAGTACAGACGCAATTATGCAAACTAACATGAGGGGAAATAGGATGTTCTTTCTTCTCGCTTCCAAGCCACATAAGAACTCACTATGCATACAAACATGTGATCGATAAGGAAAGTCATTTGTGGCACTGTTGGTTTGGACACTTAAATCACGACCGACTGAAACTATTTATAGATAAGAAGAGGGTGAAAATGCAAAAGCTAATAGAAATAGAAAACTGCATCAAACACTGATACAACGACTAGTATAATACGTGTCTCTACTAGAAAATTTTTTAGGTGCACTCTCAAGTCTCACCTAAAACGATCTTGAACAAGCTCAAGACGTCCTTGACTTGTTACACTAGCCTCACACGTTCACAAGATTACACACAATCTTGGAACACCTCACCAAAACTCTTTTACCCCTTTAGTTTTGCCATCTCTCTTAGAAACCCAAAACCTTTGAATAAAAGCTATCTTTTGTGAGTGTTGAGTTGCCACAATGTTCTGCCTCCTTATTTATCCTTGTTGGTTCGTGCAAAATCCTAGATACAACTTCTTTTTTCTCATAATTCTCGTATCTTCTTTTTATTGTAAAGTTTTTTTATTCTTTTCACAAGAATATATCCTCCTTTAAGACTCGAATTTGCTTCCTTTTTCCATATTTCTCCTCTTAATCCAGGCATGTTAGGTCATTCTAGATGGGCTACACGAAATCTAGCTTTTTCCTTTTTCTCTAGTTCATTGCATGATGTCTTGACTCATCTCTTGTATTACTTCCCAGTTAGCTCAATAATGTTTCAACCTACTGCATCTTCAATCTCCCCCTTTTTGACTTGTGTGTCTCACAAGCACCTGAACAACATACTCATACCACGAAAACAAAAACAAAACACATACCAAACAACAACCACAAAGCTTGAATCGAGTTAATCATGAAAATTCACTTTCTTTTAGAGATATCCAAAATACTTGGTTTAGAGAACGACATGAGTTGTTTATAAAGACAAATCTCCCCCCATGATTCTAGCCATCTTAGTTATCATAGCAGATACTTATAGAAAAAATCTAGTCATCTTAACTACTACCACAATGAGAGTCCAAAAAAATTGGTTTAACATAACCTGGTATACTATCAGAATGACTCAGAATCAGTACTAAGATCCTCTTCTCCCCTTGCTTGTGAGCACATAAGTTAAAAAATACAATACCTCTGAAGGCATGTTGAAGCTGACGAACAACATCACCAAGAGCTGATAGTGCAGCAACAATGTCAACAAGCCCGTTACAAAACTCAGCCGAAGACTGCTTGCCTCCTTCAGACACAAGGTCAACCATTGCATCAAGACTCCTTAACCCGCTCACTGTATCAACCAATGAAAAAAATCCTCTTCACAAGCTCACTGTATCAACCACTTAACAACAGATTAGTAGTACAACCTCAAGCACAACACAAGAGAACAACAACCATAAACAATATCCAACGCTATGGGGAACCAACTGGCGTGGTTGTCACATACATCACCAAGCAACTGGTGACTGAATCAAACAGGAAAAAATAAAGCAAGAATATGCCACACAAGTATACAACGAGATTGCTCAACATGACTCTAACCGATTTTGTACCAAATCAAGATAACATACTCTGCTTGGCCTGATTCGTAATGTCTGGTGGTCACTGCTGCTGTGACTAGCTTTCACACTATCATGTCTTTATTATGCACTGAGTCAGTTTTCAACCTTTGTTCAAGGAGTGACAGAAGACTGAGATACACAGTTTGAGCTTTGTGTTCTCGTATTTGACTTTCTTTTTCTTGTTTTCTTTTCTTTTTGTTCTCCATATTTTTCTTTGCTTCGTTTTTCTGCCCTTTTTTTTGTAACAGCACGTGAGACAGCTCCATCACTTGATTTCTCAGGAGCAACTCGATGATACATCACTCCATGAAACCTGTACTGAGAGTCAGAGATGACGACATGATAGGTAGCTTTTTTCACGAAACAAGTGATCCAAACTAAATCAAAACTTTATATGATTCTTGATCAACACACAGTCCAGTCCTATAGGCTTTAAAGTAGAGTCATATCTCGCAAACACCAATTGCATTTCTTAATGTGATCAAACGAGTAAAATCTAATGGTTTTGTAAATAAATCAGCCAGTTACAAATCGGTGATAATGTGTTCAACCACTACATGTTTCTCCTCCACTAGATCGCGGATAAAGTGGTGTCGAATATCGATGTGTTTTGTGCGCGAGTGCTATACCGGATTCCTTGATTTACTGATAGTACTTTTATTGTCGCAATGAACTAGGAGGGGACCTAAATCAATTTGATAATCTGCAGACATTTGCTTCATCCATAGAAGTTGTGAGCAACAACTACCCAAAGCAATATATTATGCCTCTGCTGTAGAGAGTGACACAGAATTCTGTTTTTTGCTCATCCATGCGATTAGATTGTTTCCAAGAAAGAAACAACCTCCGCTCGTGCTTTTTCTGTCATCCACACTTCCTGCCCAGTCAGCGTCACAGTATCCCACCAAGTTTTTGTTCGACCCTTTAGAATACCAGATACCAAGGTTGGTTGTCCCTTTGACGTACTTGATGATCCTCTTTACTGCCTCTAGATATGACTGCTTTGGTGCAGCTTGATATCTTGCACATATGCCAACACTCAAGCATAAATCTGGCCGACTAGTAGTAAGGTACAGAAGACTACCAATCATGCCTCTGTACGATTTTGCATCAACCTCCTTTCCTTCAGCATCTCTTGACAGTTTGAGCGTAGTGCTCATAGGAGTATTAGCTTCCTTGCAATGATAAAGCTTGAACCTTTGTATAAGGTTCTTCGCATACGTGCTTTGAGAGATGAATATACCTTCTTCCTTTTGAGTAATCTGCAATCCCAGAAAGTATTTCAGTTCACCAACCATACTCATTTCAAACTCTTGAGTCATATCCTGCACAAATTGATCCACCAACTGTTGTGATGTACTACCAAAGATGATATCATCAACATAAATTTGAAATATCATGATGTGGTTGTTCTGTGTCAGAATGAAAAGGGTTTTGTCCACACTTCCCCTTGCGTAACCCTTTGTGATTAAAAATTGTGTCAGTCGCTCGTACCATGCACGCGGGGCCTGCTTCAGTCCATACAACGCCCTGTTCAGTTTGTAAACATGATTGAGTTTCACTGGGTCTTCGAACCCTTTAGGTTGCTCGACATATACCTCTTCCTGTAGTATCTCGTTAAGAAAATCACTCTTCACATCCATCTGATAGACTATAAAATTCATGATACATGCCATACCTAGGAATAGCTTGATAGACTCGAGACGAGCCACTAAAGCAAAGGTTTCTTCAAAATCAACTCCCTCAATTTGAGAGTAATCTTGAGCTACAAGTTAAGCCTTGTTCCGTACCACAACTCCATTTTCATCAATCTTGTTCTTGAAAATCCACTTTGTGCCAACCACATTTACTCCATTAGATCGAGGAACCAACTCCCATACATCATTTCGCACAAACTGTTCTAGGGCTTCTTCCATCGCAACAATCCAGAATTCATCTTCAAGTGCCTGAACATATGATTTTGGTTCAAGAACTGAGACAAAGCTAGCGAAACGTACCATTTCTCTAAAGTTGATCTTCACACCTCGAGTTTTCCTTCCATCCATCACATTTCCAATGACATCAGATGATGAATGATTTCTGTGAACTTGTTGATCTGAGCTCTGATCTGTCGGATCTTTGTTTGAGTTATTGTGATCTTCTGAGCTACTTAATTCCTCTGTTGTAGTGATTTGTTCCTTACTGTTCATTTATGATTGATCTGTTTCACTGTCAAAATTTCCTTCATACCACTTCGTGAAAGACTGGTCGTCAAACACCACATTAACAAATTCCATAATCACACACGATCGCATGTTGTAGACTCTAAAAGCAGAGCTACTTGCTGAGTAACCCAGAAACATCCCTTCGTCACTTCGCGAATCAAACTTTCCCAGATGGTCTTTGTCATTGAGAATGTAACATCTGCATCCAAAAACATGAAAATGACTTAGGTTTGGTATTTTTCCTTTCCACAATTCATATGGAGTCTTTGTTGTTCCCTTCCTGACGTATACTCTATTGACTGCGTAGCACGCCGTATTGATCGCGTCTGCCCAAAATCTTACAAGAACGTTATTTCCATGAATCATGGCTCGAGCCATCTCCTGAAGTGTTCTATTCTTCCTCTCAACCACCCCATTTTGTTGAGGAGTCCTTGGAGCAAAAAATTGATGAGCTATTCCATGATTTTCACAAAACATCTTCATAGTATCATTTTAGAACTCTCCTCCATGATCACTACGCACTCTTTTGATGTTTCCCTTCTCATTTATCAATTGGAGTGCCCATATCCTGAAACTGTCTGCTGTTTCTGATTTTTCATGAATGAAGCGAACCCACGTAAACTTGGAGTAATCATCCACAAGCACAAAGACGTACTTTTTACCACCCAAACTTTCAACTTGCATTGGTCCCATCAAATCCATATGCACTAGCTCTAGTACTACTTTGGTTTGAACGTCAGTGACCCTCTTATGTTGGACTTTAACTTGTTTTCCTTTGTTGCATGGTCCACAAATCATACGATCTTCTCCCTTGATTTGAGGTACTCCGCGTACTATCTCATTTTTAACTAGAGTAGTTAAATTTCGAACATTCATGTGCCCCAATCGTTGATGCCACAGGTGTAGATCATCCCTTGCACTGAGGCATTTAGTCGAATTCTCCCACACATAGCAGTTGTTTCCAGATCGAACCCCTTTCATCGCACTTTCACCATTCTGATTTACTGCCTTACAATCTGTACTAGTGAATGCTACAATTAGTCCTTTATCGCAGAGTTGACTCACACTGATCAGATTGGCTTTGAGACCTTTAACAAGATAAACATTATCCAATTGTGGTAATCCATTACATGTTTTACCTTTCCCTTGTATGATTCCACGACCTCCATCACCAAAGGTCACTTTTCCTCCCTTAACTTGTTGAACCTCTCGAAGATTACTTGCTGAACCTGTCATGTGACGAGAGCATCCACTATCAAAGTACCAAGGGCCAATTTCATCATATTTATCTACAACCAGAGCAATATTACTGTAATAATTTTCCTCTGATGCACTCCTTGATGTGCTCTTTGATGCACTGCCTGATGTGCTCTTTGATGCACTCCTTGATGTATTCTCTGCTGCACTTCTACTCATTTTATCTTGAAGATCACACTTTTTCACCTAGATTTGATTTCGCACACCATTCCATGTTAATCTCCCTTGACTTCTGATTCTCTTGATTCTTCTCATGTATCTGTAATAATAAGCTTTGATATGCCTGCTTTTCCACAGAAGTAACAGTGAATTCTGCGTGTTGACCTACTTTCTGATGCATGAGCCGATTGACGATACTGATTAGCTGACACAAGATAGTTCTCCTCTCTTCCACTGTAGCCCAATCCCATGTGGGAGTTCATGGTCCTCCCATAGCTTAAAATCTGATCCAGCTGCCTAGTACCAGCAAACATGTGGATCTTTTTGTATTGCTGATTCAGTTCGGATTGGAGTCTAGCTGATAGCTCTCTTTAAGACTGAAGCTCTTTTTCTAGTTGCTCGTAGTTGAATGTCAATCTTAGCTTTTCCTTTGTCGTTGACAATCCTTCCTGATTTATCTTCTTTTCAGCTTCAAGGTCACTCTGTAGAGACTCAACCAGTGCTTCAAGTCGTTTTTTATCCTTAGTTAGGACTGAATTTTCTCTACCAAGCTTGATAAGTGTCTCACGAATCTCCCTATAGCTTTCTATCAGATCGATTTCGTCATCCTCATCATCTGATTCTTGTTCAACGATTCCCACAAAATTGTTCACTTGATCTTCAGCAGTATCATCTGAGTCATCTTCTGTCAATATAGACTTTTCTCTCCTTGATTTTTGATTGTTCACACATTATGTCTGAGTTTGACTGATACCTTTGCATTTTAAGCATATTAACTCTCTTTTCTTAACAATGGGACATTGAGCTTCGAAATGACCCCATCCCTTGCATTCATGGCATTCCACATCAAGTTTCTTTACTATTTTATCTACTTCAGCATATTTCTTGATGGAATCAAATTTTCTTGAATTGTCGTCTTGTTCCATCTTCCTTAGTACACGACCAAACCTTCGTACTAACAGACTCATGGAGACTTCTCCATCAGACTCACCTACCTGAGCTGCAGATGCACTAAAAGCCAAACTTTTTGGCTTCTTAACTCCTTCAAACTCTAACTCATGAGCTTGTAGCATCCCAACCACTTCGGCAAAACTGATTTCATCAAGATTTTTCAATACACTAAGCGCTGATTTATATGCCATGAATTTTGCTGGCAGACACCTTAGAAATTTTTTAACTAACTTGGTATCTTTGTATTTCTTACCAAGTGTTGACGCTTCTTGTGCCAGCGAGCTCAGCTTCGAGCTAAAATCTGAAATAGACTCGTGATCTTCCATCCTTAGATTCTCAAATCTGGAAGCTAGTAGATCCTTCCGTGAGCTCTGAACCTTCTTGGTTCCTTCAAAATGGGTTTGTAGAGTGTCCCACGCCTTTTTTGCAGTTTCACACCCTTGAATCAGTTCAAAGGTTTTCTTTGATACACTGTAGTGTATCGCAGTAAGTAACTTTGAGTTAAACTTGGACCTTTTGAGTTCCTCCTCTGTCCAGTCTTTCTCTGGTTTTACGCTTATTGTTCCTCTTTCATCCTTGATCGTGGGTTCTTCCCATTGAACAAGAACACCCTTCCAGGCTAACATATCTATGCCCCGAATCAAGAACTTCATCCTTACCTTCCAGAAGCCATAGTTTCCCGAATCTAGTATCAACCTCGAGCTGTTAACTAGATCTGTATAGCTTTCCATTTTTTCTCCAGAATAACACTTGTATGTAACCTGACAAGTGTCCGCTCTGATACCAATTGAAAATGCAAAAGCTAATAGAAATAGAAAACTGCATCTAGTAGTGATACAACGACTAGTATAATACGTGTCTCTACTAAAAAATCTTTTAGGTGCACTCTCAAGTCTCACCTAAAACGACCTTGAACAAGCTCAAGACGCCCTTGACTTGTTACACTAGCCTCACACGTTCACAAGATTACACACAATCTTGGAACACCTCACCAAAACCCTTTTACCCCTTTAGTTTTGCTCTCTCTCTTAGAAACCCAAAACTCTTGAATAAAAGCTCTCTTTTGTGAGTGTTGAGTTGCCACAATGTTCTGCCTCCTTATTTATCCTTGTTGGTTCGTGCAAAACCCTAGATACAACTTCCTTTTTTTTTCATAATTCTCATATCTCCTTTTTATTAAAGTTTCCTTATTCTTTTCACAAGAATATATCCTCTTTTAAGACTCGAATTTGCTTCCTTTTTCCACATTTCTCCTCTTAATCCAGGCATGTTAGGTCATTCTAGATGGGCTTCACGAAATCTAGCTTCTTCCTTTTTCTCTAGTTCATTGCATGATGTCTTGACTCATCTCTTGTACTACTTCCTTGTTAGCTCAAGAATGTTTCAACCTACTGCATCTTCAGAGGGTTGTTGACTTGCCTACTTTCGAACCCACACTATCTTTTTAACATGAAAACAACATAGAGAATCAATCAAAGACAAGTTCATGGCGAGCATCGAAACGTTTCCAGCTGGTGCACTTGGATATGTGGACCTATCACATCAATCTCAAACAATAGCAACCGGTACATATTAAGCTCCATTGACGATTTTACTCGAAAAACATGAGTTTACTTTCTCCATAAAAAATCTGAAGCGTTGCCACTTTTAAGTTTTTCAAAACAAGTGTAAAGAAGGAGATTGGTGCTTTTATAACTTGCTTGAGGAAAGATCGAGGTGGAGAATTCACCTCTAACGAGTTTGAAGAATTTTGTAGATCCCACGGCATCATGCGGCAGTTCACACCACAACAAAATAGAGTTGTTGAGAGAGAAAAAATAGGATAATCATGAACGCAATCCGATCAATGCTAAGTGAAAAACAAGTTCCTTAAGGGTTTTGGTCTGAATCTACTAAGTGGAGTGTACACATTCAAAATCGATATCCGATAATAGTAGTAGAAGAAATGACACCCAAAGAATCTTGGAGTAGTGTGAACCCTGTGGTGGAATACTTTTGTGTCTTTGGGTGCATAGGATATATGCACATACCATATCATAAATGAAATAAATTAGATGATAAAAGCAAGAAATGTATTTTTTTAGGAGTTAGCGAGGAGGCAAAATGATAGACCTATTCGAGCTTATTACTAGAAAAAATGGTGGCAGGAAGGAAGAAACAGGGGAGGTGGAGACAATTTCGTGGGAAACAGCTTCTAAAAAGGAGGAAGATGAGTCAAAGGGAGAAGTCACGAGAGTTGCACGTGAGGGGAATAAAAGGAAGCAAACCTTTAGTTGCCATTAGAATATTTTCAGTCATCATTTTAAATAAATAGTTTTGTTGCTTTTTTTAGTCTTCTTGATGCGAAATTATGGCGGTTGAGCCTGTGCGCTTGTGAGTGGGAGAGATAATCATAAGGGTCTTTTCTTCTTTGTTTCCGGGTTGTGAACATTGAGCTTTTTCTTCATTCAATAAACGTTATATTCAGACTAAAATCTTAACATTTTGGTGCGTTGTGACTATGAACGAACACGCCGACAATGGATTCTCACCGTGACGATCCTCTGCCTCCTCCACCTGGGTTTGCAGTGAACCCACAAATAACGGGTAATTTCGACGAAATATTCCATCGTCTAGAAGCGCTTGACAGTGGCTATCGAGGTGCGATAACGGGTCAGCTCAACTTGGAAGACTCTATACGCCGTTTGGAGTCTAAATGGGAGTCAAAGTTGGACGCAAAACTTGAAGCTTTTCAGCTTGCCATGGATAAATCGATTCACTCTCAGCTGGATCGTCTCTTGCTCGCTCTCCCGCGACTCGAGATAAAACAGTCCCAAGTTGAATCCAGTTTCCAGAACAGAGCACCAGAACCTGTAGTCCACACACAACCGGTTTTTGCAGACACTCGCACCTCCTTTCTGACTAACCGCGACTCTATGGTAAAGCGTATCGAACTCCCAATCTTTGAAGGTATAAACACGTTTGGGTGGCTCTCGAAAGTTGAGAGATTTTTCAGGATTGGTGGGTACACGGATATTGATAAGTTAGAAATGATAGCAATGAGTTTAGAGGGGGATGCCTTGGGCTGGTTCAACTCTGAAATAGTGCGAGAACCATTCAACACATGGGAATCTTTTAAACATCGCTTGATGATACGATTTGGCAGCATACATAGTAAGGGACCAAGCCAAAATTTGTTTTGCTTGTCACAAAGGGGACCGGTTGCGGAATACGTTCATGAATTTGAGGAGCTCACCGCTCAGGTTACGAACTTGGCAAGCCATCAGTTAGAAGAGATATTCCTTAATGGGTTGAAACTGGAGATAAGGGCTGTGGTGCAGCTGATGAAGCCACAAAGTCTCTCGGAAATGGTTTCGGTGGCCATCTCTATGGAGGCTGACGTGCTCACACGGGTGGTGAGTAAAGAGCTACACACTGAACAGCGTCAGTCCCGACAAACATCAGTAAACGACTATCGGCATAACACTTGGAAGATGAAAACAATCCTGACAGATTCGGAGAAACAACCAGCCGCTCTACCTGCAAAAGTCCATCAATGTACACGTTTAAACTATCCGGACGCGGAACTTGACAAAAAACGTAGAAGGGGGCTTTGTTTCAAATGCAACGCCAAATGGTTTCGCGGCCATAATGCAATCTGTCCAAACAAGGAGCTGCAACTCTTAACAGTTGTGAATGGCTATGAACTTGAGGTCTTAGATGATAATATGTTAGAGCTTACGGAAGAAGACACTCCGAAGCAAACAACTCTTATGGAATTGTCACTATACTCGTTCATTGGCGCATCACAACCTACAACAACTAAACTCTTGGGATTCATTGGAAAAATTCATATGGTATTTATGTTGGATAGCGGTGCGACGCATAATTTCATAACACCGGCAGCCATGAAGAAAGCAAAGTTACAACTTCAACAATCACCGCATTTAAACATGCTCTTAGGTACGGGGATCTCAGTTGCAGGGCTCGGGATTTGCAACAATGTCAAGATCACACTCCAAGGATTTGAATTCATGACTGATTTTATTTCTCTAGAACTCGGAGGGACGGATGTAGTTCTTGGGGTGCATTGGTTACGTACTTTGGGGCATTGCACAGTCGTTTGGGAACTACATGAATTGGAATTCATGTACCAAGGAAAATGGTCTAAGTTAGGGGGGGGGGGGAATCGGATCTCCAGCACCATCATTTCTCTTTCAAGAAGATGACCTCTCCAACACCTATCGTCTGCAAGGGAGTCCCGCTGGACATTTCTCACCTACACTCCGGACAGGCTGAAAAAGTAATGATTTCTCCACCTATAACACATCTTCTTGATCGTTATGCACATGTTTTTGCAGAGCCTAAGGGGTTGCCACCGATGAGAGGTCGGGAACATCAGATCACTCTTGCACCGGGGAGTTTGGCTGTGAGTGTGAGACCTTACCGGTATCCACATGTCCAAAAGGAGGCGATGACACAACTAGTGGAGGAAATGTTACAAAAGGGAGTAATAAGGCCGAGTACAAGCCCTTTTTCAAGTCCGGTATTACTCGTTAAAAAGAAGGATGCATCTTGGCGTTTTTGTGTGGATTATAGGGCCCTCAACCGCGCCACAGTTGCTGACAAATTTCCGATACCGGTTATTGACGAGCTTCTAGACGAGTTGCAAGGGGCCATGATCTTCTCTAAACTCGACCTTAGAGCGGGATATCATCAAATCAGAATGCACGCGGAGGATATCCACAAAACCGCATTCCGAACAGCCGATGGTCACTATGAGTTCTTGGTAATGCCGTTTGGTTTAATGAATGCCCCGGCGACATTTCAATGATATTTTCAGACCATTCCTCCGGCGATTTATCTTGGTATTTTTTGATGATATCTTGATTTACAGCAGGTCGGAAAAGGACCATTTGACACATTTGGAGTTGGTTTTAAAACTTTTCACCGATCACAAGTTATTTGCCAACAAGAAGAAGTGTTTATTCGGACAGTCGACAGTGGAGTATTTGGGGCACATCATTTCTGAAAAAGGGGTTTCAACAGATCCGAGTAAGACACTGGCCATGGAGAACTGCCCGCCTCCAAAAACAATAAAAGAATTTCGGGGATTTCTCGGTTTAACGGGGTATTACCGCAGATTTGTTCGGAATTATTGATTGCTCGCCAAACCTCTCACAACCTTACTGAAAAGGATCAATTTTTCTGGGATGATGCAGCACAACAAGCCTTCAACGTGTTAAAACAGGCTATGACCGCCACACCGGTACTAGCTTTGTCGAATTTAAACACCACATTCATCTTGGAAACGGATGCATTGGAATTGGCATGGTTTTAATGCAAAATAAATGCCCGATTGCCTATTTTAGTCATGGGTTAACACCGCGAGAACAACTCAAATCGGTTTACGAAAGAGAGCTTATGGCTATCATTCTTGCGATTCAAAAATGGCGTCACTATCTCTTAGGCAGAAATTTTGTGGTTCACACCGACCAGAAAAGTCTGAAATTTCTCCTTGAACAAAGAGAGGTGAACCTTGAATACCAGAAGTGGTTGCATCGCATAATGGGGCATGATTTCGATATTATTTACAAACCAGGAGTGGAAAACAAAGCTGCAGATGGTTTGTCCAGGATACCACAGCCATGTAACTACTCTTTCACGGCTGCTCTGTTCGCCATTACCGTACCAACAGTCTTGCAACTACAAGATATTTACAAAGAAATCGATAATGACTCGGATATCCAGCACATTATCAGTGACATCAAAGCTGGCCAAATCAGGAAAGACTACACCATTGTTGACAACCGCTTGTGGTTTAGGCGCCGGTTAGTCATTCCTCATTCATCCAAGTTCATTCCCTTGATCCTTCTAGAATTCCATAGCAGCAAGTTGGGAGGGCACTCGGGAGTTCTTAAAACATTGAAAAGAGTTCAGCAAGTGTTTCAATGGCGGGGTATGTGGGATCACATCCAAGCATTTGTATCGTCTTGTGGAGTTTGCCAAGCTCATAAGTACTCCACGTTGTCTCCGGCCGGTTTGCTTCAACCCTTACCTATTCCTACAAGAATTTGGGATGAAATCGCGTTGGACTTCATCGAAGGATTACCATTATCGCAAGGATACAATGTGATTCTCGTGGTAATTGACCGGTTCAGCAAGTACGCACATTTCATTAGCCTTCGTCACCCTTTTACCGCCGCGGATGTCGCTACAAAATTTATATCGGAGATTGTTCGCCTCCATGGATTTCCAGCAACAATTATTTCAGACCGAGATCGTATTTTTCTGAGTAATTTCTGGAAGGAGACTTTCAAACAAGCGGGTACTCAACTGAAATATAGCACGGCGTTTCATCCTCAAACGGATGGACAATCCAAGGTATTAAAACGATGTCTTGAAACGTATCTAAGGTGTTTCGCATCCATCAAACCGCGCTCTTGGCACAAGTTCTTGCCTTGGACAGAACTTTGGTATAATTCTAGCTATCATTCTGCTCTCAAAACAACACCATTCAAAGTGGTGTATGGAAGGGATCCTCCGGCGTTGGTTAGATACAAAACGGGTAGCACTAATAACTTTGATTTGGAGGAATCTCTTAAGGAAAGAGCTGAAGTACTGGAAATAATCAAACTGCAATTGCAGCGAGCTCAAGATCTGATGAAAAAATAGGCAGACAAGCATTGTCGCGATCTCAACTTCAATGTAGGCGATCGTGTATACGTCAAGCTGAAGCTGTATCGCCAAAGTTCAGTGACAAAGCGGGAATGTCAGAAATTGTCTGCGCGGTAGATCGGACCTTACACAATCACGGAGAGAGTGGGTAAAGTGGCGTATCGTTTGCAGCTTCCTACAACTTCCCTGATTCACCCGGTTTTTCACATATCTCAACTAAAAGGGGCAGTGGGGCATGGGATTAACACTCAAGAATTTCCATCAGAATGGACGGATATGGCAGTTTCATCTCCAATTCCGGATGCTGTGATGGACCCCAGGTATGATGCAACAGGGAATTTGGAGGTGTTGATTACTTGGAAGGACCGAGAGCCACACGAGAACTCATGGCATCGTGCAACCACAAATAGCAAAGGATTTTCCTGAGTTTAAGTTTGAGGACAAGCTTCTCAAAGGGGGGAGTATTGATAGACATATTCGAGCTTATTACCGGAAAAAATGGTGGCAGGAAGGAAGAAACAGGGGAGCTGGAGACAATTTCGCGGGAAGCAGCTTCTAAAAAGGAGGAAGATGAGTCAAAGGGAGAAGTCATGAGAGTTGCACGTGAGGGGAATAAAAGGAAGCAAACCTTTAGTCTCAACTAAAGGGTTTGCCGTTAGAATATTTTCAGTCATCATTTTAAATAAATAGTTTTGTTGCTTTTTTTAGTCTTCTTGATGTGAAATTATGGCGGCCGAGCCTCTGCGCTTGTGAATGGGAGAGATAAAGGTCTTTTCTTCTTTGTTTCTAGGTTGTGAACATTGAGCTTTTTCTTCATTCAATAAACGTTATATTCAGACTAAAATCTTAACACAAAATCATGGAGGTTATATGATCCAATGACAAAGAAAATTGTGATATGCAAGACCTAGTAAGGCAAAAGCTAGGATTGGGATCAAGTTGTTGTAGAAGCGAAGGAACTAACACTGGAATGTGGAGACGAACAAGAAAAGAAGAATACTTAAGAGAAAACTGAAGAGATAGTTGAGACAATTTCCAATGCATCAAGCAACAACTCAAGCGGCAGAAGCAGCAGTTAGACAAACTTGCCACCGCTAAACCGTTGTAGAAGGAATAGCTGTTGGAAAGGGAACACGTGAGAGGATACCGGGAGGGATGGCTAACTATGAAATAGGAAAAGGAGAAGATGTAGAAGAAAACTTTTATGTAATCATGCTAATGATGATGATGACAAAAAGTGATCCTATTTAGTTCGATGAAGCAGTGAAAAATAAAATTTGAAGGGAAGCAATGGAGCGTAAGATTGAATCAATTGTGAAGAATAATACTTGGGAACTAACTATATTTCTTGAAGGTTTTACACCAATTGGAGTAAAGTGGGTATATAAAACTAATTTGAATGAAGATGAAGAAGTTGATAGCCACAAAGCAAGGTTTGGCGCATAAAGTTATGCACAGTATTATGGTATGGATTGTACCGAAGTTTTTGCTCCAGCTGCAAGATTTGATACCATTCAAACCATAGTCGCCATAACATCCCAATCAAACGGGGAGATCTTTGAATTAGATGTGAACAACGCTTTTTATGTGGAGAACTCAAGGAAGGCGTGTATGTTATCACAACCTCCGATTGAAGCTCTTTGAGAACACGAGAGAATCGCATGTCGGGAAAGGGAAAAACTTAAAAGTGTGTTCTGTATTATTTTTTAATTAATCATCTGTACATATGCGTTTATATACAAGTGGTTAAACCATCTAAACCAGCAATAAACCAACCTAAACCATGACGATGTAATATATCATCTAATATCCCCCCCCCCTCAAGTCTTTAGCTTCGATTTTCAGAAAGAAGGTAAAGACTTGACAAAGACATCCTTTGAAGTAAAGAATGAAACGGTCCTGGAGAAAGTGGTTTTGTCAGGATATCGGCATGCTGATTTTCAGATGGAACATGAATAGCCTTGAGGTTACCAAGCTTGATTTGATCACGGACCGTATGACAGTCGATTTCGATGTGCTTGGTACGGTCATGGAATACCGGATTACTTGCAATGTGGATGGCTGATTTATTGTCACAAAATAGTTTGGCAGGAGTTGTCACAATGATATGAAGATCTCGTAGAAGCTGTTGAATCCATATTAATTCGCAAGTAACAAGGGCAAGACTCCTATATTCTGCTTCAGGACTACTTCTACTCACAACAGCCTGCTTTTTAGACTTCCAGGAAATCAAAGAATCACCAAGATATACACAAAAACCAGTGATAGATCTCCTAGTATCCTTACACGCATCCCAATCAGCATCAGCAAACCCATTCAAACATATTTCAGACTTAGAAGAATACATCAAACCTTGGCCGGGATTAGATTTAATGTATCTCAAGACTTTGTGAGCTGCCTGAAGATGAATATCAGTTGGTGTAGAAAGGAATTGACTCAGTTGATGCACGGCAAATGTAATATCTGGCCGTGTGATCGTCAAATATAATAACCTGCCAATCAACTCTCTGTAAACAGTAGGATTAGTCAACAATACACCTTGATCCTTAGTAAGACGAGAAGTAGGATCCATAGGTATAGAACATGGCTTACAACCTAATAAACCTGAATCTTGTAAAAGATTCAAAG
>CM032155.1:19341328-19459168 GCA_018901935.1 Pugionium cornutum
TTGGATAAATTGGATTACTTGGAGGCTTTGAAGTATCTCTTTCAGTCTCAAATGTTGTGCTAATATGGAAAATTGAGGTAGCTTAACTTGGGTGCTGGATTCATGTCATTTTGACCTCTTAATCAAAAGTTAAAGACGAATTAGTGCGAACAAGTCAAGTTGATCAGCTAATTAAAATGATCATTCTAAACTAATCATTGGTGCTCCTTGAGTAAAGGCTATTCATTACTGGATAATGCATGGCATCTCACTGTTTAGGATAGATTGGATTACTTGGAGACTTTGTCGTTGCTATTTTGGTCTTAAATTTTGAGACAATATAGAAAATTGAGCTAACTTAACGTGGGCGTTGGATTCGTGTCATTTTGAACTCGAAATCAAAAGTTACGAACGATTTAGTGCGGACATGTGAATTACATCGGCAAGTTAAAATGATCATTTTAAACTGATAATTGGTGCTCCGTGAGTAAAAGCTTATAAATGAAGCATAATGCATGACATCACGCAGTTATGGATACATTAGATTACTTGGTGGCTTTGTTGTAGCTCTTTGAGTCTCAAATGTTGTCACAATATGGAAAATTGAGGTAGCCTAACATGGGCATTGGACTCATGTCATTTTGAGCTCTAAATCAAAAGTTAAAGAAGATTTAAAACGGAAATGTCAAGCTGATTAGCTAGTTAAAATGATAATTCTATTTTGATAATTGGTGCAATTTGAGTAAAGGCTTATAAATGAAGCATAATGCATGGTATCACGTAGTTTGGGATACGTTTGATTACATGGAGGCTTGTCGTAGCTCTTTCAGTCTCAAATTTTGTCAGAATATAGAAAATTGAACTAGCTTAACATGGGTTTTGATTTGTGTCATTCTGACTCTAAATCAAAAGTTACGGTTGATTTAGTACGGACATGTCAAGTTGATCAGCCAGTTAAAATGATCATTCTAAACTGATCATTGGTGCTCTGTGGGTAAAGGCTTATAAATGAAGCATAATACATGGTATCATGCAGTTTGGGATACATTCGATTACTTTGTAGTTTTGTTTTAGCTCTTTCAGTCTCAAATGTTCTCACAATATTAAAATGGAGGCACTCACTTTATCAACAAGGTCTTTGAAAACCTTTTCAAAAAGCATGGAGTTAAACACAAGGTAGCAATGCCTTATCACCCTTAGACATCCTGTCAGGTGGTAGTCTCAAATTGCCAGATCAAGGCCATACTGGAGAAGACTATAGGAAATACCCAGAAGGATTGGACAGAAAAACTGGATGATGCTTTGTGGGCATACTGGACTGCGTTCAAAACGCCCGTTGGAATAACCCCATTCAACCACCTGTATGGGAAATCTTGCCACCTTCTTGTGGAGTTTGAGTACAAGACGCTTTGGACAACCAAGTTTCTGAACTATGACGTTAAGGCAACCAATGAGAAACGTCTGATACAGCTGAGGAACTCGAGGAGATCCGACAAGATGCATATGAAAGCTCTAGGATTTACAAGGAAAAGACCAGGGCGTTTGACAACAAGAAGCTCACTAAGCGTAATTTTAAGGCTGGGGATCAAGTGCTACTGTTCAATTCACCAATGAAGCTGTTTCCTAGGAAGCTCAAATCGAGGTGGTCAGGCCCCTTTGAGATAAAGGAGGTCCGTCCCTACGGAGCGATTTCACCGTGAACGGCCAATGTTGTAAGCCTTACCTTGCTGGTGTGGGGTTGGAGGACAGCACGTCGATCGCACTTCAGGGATGCCCTGCATGCCTAAGAATTGACACCATCAAGATAGAGACGTAAAACAAGCACGCTTGGGAGTCATTCCCATGTTATCCTTGTACATAAAACTCATTTCATTTGTTTTATTTCTTTTCTATTTTATGCTTTCATATGTACTGGTGGTATGTACTTTTAGGTGGAACGAGAGTGATTGCAGATGAATCGAGCACGGATGGAGGCAACCAGACCTCGGACAGGGCAAGTTCTGGAGAAGCTCCAAAGGAAACTGAGAAGAACCCTGGGATATCTATCCTTCGAGGAAGAAAATGGAGACAGCAGCGCAGAAGATGAAGGCAAGGTAGGATAGGCGCCACAGGAGGATAATGTCGGCGATGATGCTGAAGGCGAGGCAGGAGAGTCGTCGCATGAGTAAATTTCTGACGACGATGTGGACTACGCGAGAAGAAGCACCGTGACTCATGAGTCGCTGAAAGTGTACATGCGCCGAGCCAAAAGGAAGAAGCCAGGAGAAGCAAGCTTCTCTCGCCACTGACAGGTACCACACATGCCACTTGTTCATACATCACCTTCATTTTTTTTTCTTTTTTTCTCCACTCACCCTCTTCCTTTGATTTATTTTCTCACCAAGACGGTGAGAGATAAATCCGGGGGAGGGGACACTGACGGCCATATTTGCATCATTTTGCATTGTACATATATTTATGCATTACCAAAGCACAAAAATGAAAAAACTCGAAAAACCAAAAAAAAAATATTTTCATGCATTTACACTCCATGTGTTAGGATTAAGATTGGAACCCTTGCTAGGAGTACTATGATGCTTGCACTATTTAAAAACTTGGGAATCTTGTATTGTGCCACAAACTATTAGGTAGATCATTCTCGGGAATTGAAATGTGTCTGATTTGATCCTAAATCCATAAATTAGAACTTGAACCGGAATTGAAATTATCTTACATGCATCTTTCTTAAGACTTGTTCATGGATACCGATATACACATTCGGGTTTTCTTTCACCTTTATACCATCATCCGTTAACCCGAATGGCTGAATCCCCTTCTTTCGGACGATTACACCACTCCCAAACCCAATCCTTTCCTTGAAGCCAATGTTACTCTCTTGTGTGAACCTTGTGTAAGGCCTTTTTACTAGAATGCTTACTTTGCAATACATGTTGAGTTTTGAGAATGACAAGGCTAGGACTTTCATGTAGATGCAAGCTTCACACTATAAGCTCAACATAGATTAGGACTTGGGTAGGCTTGCTAGGGTGTTTGAGTATGAGAGAACCCTTGTCTTTAGTTGAACCACCTTACCTCACTTTAGAAAACATTTCTCCCTAGCCAAATGAACTTATCATGGTTGATGCATGAAAAGATTCACGTGTGCTTTTAATTGAATGTTAATGAGTTAGGGGATTTGATCGCGCAGCATGACTAGGGATTGACATCGTGGCAGATACAAAAAGTACTTGGAAGTAGGCTCGATTCAAGCATTATAATACTCTTGGATAAGGATTCTGGGATTAGATCTTCGTGCGTGCTTTCGGTTAGGGGGTCCAGTCTTCAATCCTTTTCTTCGGTTTGTTTTTGCTGGTTTTCCTCGAGGATGAGTAAAAGGCAAGTCTGGAGAGTTGATAACCATGGTTTTTGCATTAACCATGCATTTCACCACCTTTTTCATGTCTTCATTACCATTTTAGGCATTCTATATTCCCATTTATATTCATTGACATTTGGCATTGCATTCTATAGGTTAATGCATGCATTTCTACATATCGCATACCTTCTCGATGTTTTCAGGTACAACGAGAAGTTAGACGGGATCAAGCATGGAAAAATGACCAAGGGATCTCACCATGGGCGATCTCAGGCCCAACAACATGATTTTACTGCCCAATCTCACCATGGCCAAACTAATGGGCCAATCTCGTACCAACTTAAGCCAAAAATTTCTTATTATAGACAATTGATCTGGCTTAACGTGGGGATTGACTCATGCCATTTTGAGCTCTAAATAAAAAGTTAAAGATGATTTAGTTCGGACATGTCAATTTGATCAGCTAGGCAAAAATGATCCTTCTAAACTGATCATTGGTGCTTCTTGAGTAAAAGCATACAAATGAAGCATAATGCATGACATCACGCATTATAGATTGGATTAATTGTAGGTTTTGTCATAGCTTCACGCATTATAGATTGGATTACTTGTAGGTTTTGTCATAGCTTTGTTGGTCTTAAATTTTGTCACAATATAGAAAATTGAGCTAAATTAAAGTGGGCGTGGGATTCGTGTCATTTTGAGCTCTCAATAAAAAGCTACAAACGATGTAGTGCGGACATGTCAATTTGATCAGCTAGGTAAAACGATCATTCTAACTTGATCATTGGTGCTCCTTGAGTAAAGGCTTATAAATGAAGCATAATGCATGACATCACACAGTTTGGGATAGATTAGAGTACTTGGATTCAGTCTTAAATTTTGTTACAATATAGAAAATTGAGCTAGCTTAACGTGGGCATTGGGTTCCTGTCATTCTGAACTCTAAATCAAAAGTTACAGAAGATGTAGTGCAGACATGTCAACGGCTAGGCAAGTTAAAATGATCATTTCAAACTGATCATTGGTGCTCCTTGAGTAAAGGCTTATAAATGAAGCATAATGCATGACATCACAGAGTTTAGGATAGATTAGATTACTTGGGAGCTTTGTCGTAGCTACTTCGGTCTGAAATTTTGACACAATATAGAAAATTGAGCTAGCTCAACATGGGCATTGGATTCGTGTCATTTTGAACTCTAAAATAAAAAGTTTCGGACAATTTGATGCAGATATGTCAAGTTGATCATGCAGTTAAATTGATCATTCTAAACTGGTCATTGGTGCTCGTTGAGTAAAGGCCTATAAATGAAGCATAATTCATGGAATTTTAGGATACAATTGATTACTTGGAGGCTTTGTCGTAGTTTTTTAATTCTCAAATGTTGTCACAATGTAGAAAATTGATGTAGCTTAACGTGGGCGTTGGACTCATGTCATTTTGAGCTCTAAATCAAAAGTTAAAGATGATTAAGTTCGCAATGTAAAGTTGATCAGCTAGTTAAAATGATCATTCTAAACTGATCGTTGGTCTCCTTAAATAAAGGCTTATAAATGAAGCATAATGCATGGCATCACGTAGTATTGGATATATTGGATTACTTGGAGGCTTTGTCATAGCTCTTTCAGTCTTAAATGTTTTCACAATATAGAAAGTTGATCTAGATTAACGTTGGCGTTGGATTCGTGTCATTCTGAAATCTAAATCAATAGTTACGGACGATTTAGTGCGGACATGTCAATTTGATCGTAAGTTAAAATTATCATTCTAAACTTGTCATTGGTGCTCGTTGAGTAAAAGCCTATAAATGAAGCATAATGCATGGCATCACGGAGTTTGGGATACATTGGATTATATGGAGGGTTTGTCGTGGCTCTTTCAGTTTGAAATGTTGTCACAGTAAAGAAAATTGAGCTAGCTTAACGTGTACATTGGATTCGTGACATTCCGAACTCTAAATCAACAGTACGGATGATTTAGTGCGTACATGTCAAGTTGATCGTCCAGTTAAAATGATCATTGGTGCTCTTTCAATAAAGGCTTATAAATGAAGTATAATGCACGACATCACGCAGTCTGGAACACATTGGATTACTTGGAGTCTTTGTAGTAGCTCTTTTAGGTCAAATGTTGTTGCAATGTGGAAAATTGAGCTAGCTTAACGTGTGTTGGACTCATGACATTTGGAGCTCTAAATCAAAAGTTAAAGACGATTTCATGCGGACATGTCAAGTTGATCAGTTAGTTAAAATGACCATTTTAAACTAATCATTGGTGCTCCTTGATAAAAGGCTTATAAATGAAGCAGAATGCACGGCATCACGTAGTTTGGGATAGATTGGATTACTTGGAGGCTTTGTCGTAGCAATTTCAGTCTTAAATGTTGTCACAATATAGAACCCTAAGCTAGCCTAACGTGTACGTTGCATTCCTGTCATTCTGAACTCTAAATCTTTAGTACGGATGATTTAGTGTGGACATGCCAAGTTGATCGTCCAGTTAAAATAATCGTTCTAAACTGATCATTTGTGCTCCTTGGGTAAAAGCTTATAAATGAAGCATAATGCATGTGCTCATGCAGTTTGGAACACATTGGATTACTTGGAGGCTTTGTAGTAGCTCATTTAGTTTCAAATGTTGTCGCAATGTTGAAAATTGAGCTAGCTCTTTTAGTTTCAAATGTTGTCATAATATAAAAAATTGAGCTAGCTTAATGTGGGTGTTGGAATCATGTAATTTGGAGCTATAAATCAAAAGTCAGAGACGATTTTATGCGTACATGTCAAGTTGTTCAGCTAGCTAAAATGATCATTCTAAACTGATCATTGGTGCTCCTTGGCGAAAAGATTATAAATGAAGTAGAATGCATGGCATCACATGGATAGAATGGATTACTTGGAGGCTTTGTCGTAGCTATTTCGGTCTTAGATGTTGTCACAATCTAGAAAATTAAGCTAGGTTAATGTGTACATTGGATACGTGTCATTCTGAACTCTAAATCAACAGTACGGACGATTATGTGTGACATGTTAAGTTGATCGTCCGGTTGAAATGATCATTCTAGACTAACCATTGGTGCTCCTTGAGTAAAGGCTTATAAATGAAGCATAATGCATGGCATCATGCGGTTTGGAACACATTGGATTACTTGGAGGCTTTGTAGTAGCTCTTTTTGTTTCAAATGTTCTCGCAATATGTAAAATTGAGCTAGCTCAATGTGGTCGTTGGACTATGTCATTTGAAGCTCTAAATCAATAGTTAAAGGCGATTTCGTGCAAAAATGTCAAGTTTATCAGCTAGTTAAAATGATCATTCTAAACTGATCATTGGTGCTCTCTTACTAATGGCTTATAAATGAAGCATAATGCATGGCATCACGCAGTTTCCTATAATTGGAATACTTTGATTCTTTGTTGTAGCTATTTTGGTTTTAAATTTTGATAGAAAATTGAGCAAGATTAACGTTGGCGTTGGATTCGTGTCATTTTGAACTCTAAAATAAAAAGTTCTAGACGATTTGGTGCGGACATGTTAACTTGATCATGCAGTTAAATTGATCATTCTAAACTGGTCATTGGTGCTCCTTGAGTAAAGACTTATAAATGAAGCATAATGCAATGCATCACGCAGTTTGAGATACATTGGATTACTTGGAGGCTCACAATATAGAAAATTGAGCTAGCTTAACATGGGTGTGGGACTCATGTCATTTTGAGCTCTATCAAAAGTTAATGATGATTTAGTGTGGACATGTCAAGTTGATCTGCTAGTTAAAATGATCATTCTAAACTGATTGTTGGTCTTATTAAGTAAAGGCTTATAAATGAAGCATAATGCATGGTATCACGTAGTTTGGGATACAGTGGATTACTTGGAAGCTTTTTCGTAGCTCTTTCAGTCTCAAATGTTTTCACAATATAAAAAATTGAGCTAGCTTAATGTGGACGTTGGATTCATGTCATTATGAACTCTAAATAAATAGCTACGGACGATTTAGTGCAAACATATCAAATTGATCGTGTAGTTAAAATGATCATTCTAAACAGATCATTGGTACTCCTTGAGTAAAGGGTTATAAATGAAGCATAATGCATGACATCTCGCAGTTTGGAACACATTGGATTCTTTGGAGGCTTTGTAGTAGCTCTTTGACTTTCATATGATATCGCAATTTGAAAAATTGAGCTAGCTTAACGTAGGCGTTGGACTCATGTCATTTTGAGCTATATTTCAAAAGTTAAAGACGATTTTGTGCAGACATGTGAAGGTTATCAGCTAGTTAAAATGATCATTCTAAACTGATCATTGGTGTTTCTTGAGTAAAGACTTATAAATGAAACATAATGCATGCCATCACACAGTTTTGTATACATTGGATTACTTGAAGGCTTTGTCGTAAGTTTTTCAGTTGTCAAAATATAGAAAATTGATCTAGTTTAATGTTGTCATTGAATTTTTGTCTTTTTGATCTCTAAATCAACATTTACGGACGATTTAGTGCAGACATGTCAATTTGATCATCAGTCAAAATGATCATTGTAAGCTGGTCATTAATGCTCCTTGAGTAATGACTTATAAATGAAGCATAATGCATGGCATCACGTAGTTTGGGATATATTAGATTATTTGGAGGCTTTGTCATAGCTTTTTAAGTCTCAAATTTTGTTAAAATATAGAAAATTAAGCTAGCTTAACGTGGGTGTGGGACTCATATCATTTTGAGTTCTAAATCAAAAGTCAATGACGATTGAGTGCAGACATGTCAAGGTTATCAACTAGTTAAAATGATGATTCTAAACAGATCATTGGTGCTCCTTGAGTAAAGGCATATAAATGAAGCATAATGCATGGCATCACAGTTTTGGATACATTGGATTACTTAGAGACTTTGTCGTACCTCTTTCAATCTCAAATGTTGTCACAATATAGAAAATTGAGCTAGCCTAACGTGGGCATGGGACTCATGTCATTTTGAGCTCTAAATCAAAAGTTAAAGACAATTTAGTGCGGACATGTCAAGTTGATCAGCTAGTTAAAATGATAATTATAAACTGATCATTGGTTCTCTTTGAGTAAAGGCTCATAAATGAAGCACAATACATGGCATCATGTAGTTTGGAACACATTGGATTACTTAAAGGCTTTAGAGTAGCTCTTTTAGTTTCAAATGTTTGCGCAATGTGGAAAATTTATCTATCTTAACCTCAGCATTGGACTCATGTCATTTGCGCTCTATCAAAAGTTAAAGACGGTTTAGTGCGGACATGTCAAGTTGATCAGCTAGTTAAAATGATTGTTCTAAACTGACCATTGGTGCTCCTTGAGTAAAGGCTTATATATGAAGCACAATGCATGATATCACGTTGTTTGAGATACATTGGATTACTGGGAGGCTTTGTCGTAACTCCTTCGGTTTCAAATGTTGTCACAATATTGGAAATTGAGGTAGCTTAACGTGTACGATAGATTCATGTCACTCAACTATAAATCAACAGTACATATGATTTAGTGCGGACATGTCAAGGTGATCTTCCAGTTAAAATCATTCTAACCTGATCATTGGTGCTCCTTGATTAAAAGCTTATAAATGAAGTATAATGCATTGGATCACGCAGCTTGGAACACACTGGATTACTTGGGGCTTTGTAGTAGCTCTTTTATTTTCAAATGTTGTCGCAATGTGGAAAATTGAGCTAGCTTAAAGTGGGCGTTGGACTCATGTCATTTGGAGCTCTAAATCAAAAGTTAAAGACGATTTTGTGCGCACATGTCAAGTTGATCAGCTAGTTAAAATGATCATTATAAACTGATCGATGGTTCTACTTGAATAAAGGCTTATAAATGAAGCAGAATGGAGAGCATCACGCAGTTTGGGATATATTGGATTACTTGCTGGCTTTTGTAAAGGCTATTTCGGTCTTAAATGTTGTCAGAATATAGAAAATTGAACTAGTTTAACATATATGCTGCATTCGTGTCATTCGGAACTCTAAATAAAAAGTTAAAGACGATTTAGTGCGAATATCTCATGTTGATCAGCTAGTTAAAATGATCATTCTAAACTAGTCATTGTGCTCTTTGCGTAAAGGCTTATAAATGAAGCATAATGCATGGCATCACACAGTTTGAGATACATTGGATTACATGGAGGCTTTGTCGTAGCCCTTTCAGTTTCAAATGTTGTCACAATATAGAAAATTGAGCTACCTTAACGTGGCGTGAGACTCATGTCATTTTGAGCTCTAAATCAAAAGTTAAAGATGATTTATTGTGGACATGTCAAGTTGATCGGCAAGTTAAAATGATCATTCTAAACTGATCATTGGTACTCCTTAAGTAAATGCTTATAAATGAAGCATAATGCATGGCATCACGTAGTTTTGGATACATTGGATTACTTGGAGTTTTGTCGTAGCTCTTTCAGTCTCAAATGTTGTCACAATATAGAAAATTAATGTAGCTTAACGTGTACATTGGATTCATGTCATTATGAACTCTAAATCAATAGTTACAGATGATTTAGTGCAAACATGTCAAGTTGATCGTCTAGTTAAAATGATCATTTTAAACAGATCATTGGTGCTCCTTGAGGAAAGGATTATAAATGAAGCATAATGCATGACATCACACAGTTCGGAACACATTGGATTACTTGGAGACTTTATAGTAGCTCTTTGAGTTTCAAATGTTGTCTCAATTTGAAAAATTGAGCTAGCTTAACGTGGGCGTTGGACTCATGTCATTTTGAGCTATATCTCAAAAGTTAAAGACGATTTTGTGCGTACATGTGAAGTTGATCAGCTAGTTCAAATGATCATTCTCAACTTATCATTGTTCCTCCTTTAGTAAAGGCTTATAAATGAAGCATAATGCATGCCATCACGCACTTTTGGATACATTGGATTACTTGAAAGCTTTGTAATAGATCTTTAAGTCTCAAATGTTGTCAAAATATTAAAAATTGAGCTAGCTTAACGTTGGCTTTGGATTTGTGTCATTCTGAACTCTAAATCAACAATTACGGACGATTTAGTGCGGATATGTCAATTTTATCGTCAGATAAAGTGATCATTCTAAGTTGGTCATTGGTGCTCCTTGAGTAAAGGATTATAAATGAAGCATAATGCATGACATCACGCAGTTTGGGATGTATTGGATTACTTGGAGACTTTGTCGTAGCTTCTTAAGTCTCAAATGTTGTCAAAATATAGAAAATTGAGCCAGCTTAACGTGGGCGTGGGACTCATGTCATTTTGATCTCTAAATCAAAAGTCAGAGACGATTAAGTGCATACATGTCAAGTTCATCAAATAGTTAAAATGATGATTATCAACTGATCATTGGTCCTCCTTGAGTAAAGGCATATAAATGAAGCATAATGAATGGCATCACAGTTTGGGATACATTAGATAATTTGAAGGCTTTGTCGTAACTCCTTCAGTCTCAAATGTTGTCACAATATAGAAAATTGAGATAGTTTAACTTGTACGTTGGATTCATGTCATTCCGAACTCTAAATAAAAAGTTAAAGACGATTTAGTGCGGAAATCTCAAGTTGATCAGCTAGTTAAAATGAAAATTCTAAACTAGTCATTGTGCTCTTTGCGTAAAGGCTTACAAATAAAGCATAATGCATGGCAGCACACAGTTTTGGATACACTGCATTACTTGGAGGCTTTGTCGTAGTCCTTTCAGTCTCAAATGTTGTTACAATATAGAAAATAGACCTAGCTTATTGTGCACGTTGGATTCGTGTCATTCTGAACTCTAAATAAACAGTTACGGACGAGTTTGTACGGACATGTCAACTTGATCAAACAGCTAAAATGATCGTTCTAAACAGATCATTGGTGCTCCTTGAATAAAGGCTTATAAATGAAGCATATGCATGGCATCACACAGATTGGAACACATTGGATGACTTGGAGACCTTTTTAGTAGCTCTTTTAGTTTCAAATGTTGTCACAATCTGGAAAATTGAGCTAGCTTAACGTAGGCTTTGGAGTCATGTCATTTGGAGCTCTAAATCAAAAGTTAAAGATGATTTCGTGCAAACATGTCAAGTTGATCGGCTAGTTAAAATAATCATTCTAAACTCGTCATTGGCGCTCCTTCAGTAAAGGTAAAGGCTTATAAATGAAGCAAAATGCATGGCATCACGCAGTTTGGGATAATTGGAATACTTGGAGGCTTTGTCGTTGCTATTTCGGTTTTAAATTTTAATAGAAAATTGAGCAAGCTTAATGTTAGCATTTGATTCGTGTTATTTCAAACTCTAAATAAAAATTTTCGAACAATTTGGTGCGGACATGTCAAGTTGATCATGCAGTTAAATTGATCATTCTAAACTTGTAATTGATGCTCCTTGAGTAAAGGCTTATAAATGAAGTATATTGCATGGCATCACGCAGTTTGGATACATTCGATTACTCAAAGGCTTTGTCATAGCCCTTTCAGTCTCAAATGTTTTCACAATATAGAAAATTGAGCTAGCTTAACGTGGCATGGGACTCATGTCATTTGAGATCTAAATCAAAAGTTAAAGATGATTTATTGCGGACATGTCAAGTTGATCGCCTAGTTAAAATGATCATTCTAAACTGACCATTGGTGCTCCTTAAGTAAAGGCTTATAAATGAAGCATAATGCATGGCATCACATAGTTTTGGATACATTGGATTACTTGGAGCTTTGTCGTAGCTCTTTCAGTCTCAAATGTTGTCACAATATACAAAATTGAGGTAGCTTAACGTGTATGTTGGATTCATGTCATTATGAACTCTAAATCAATAGTTACAGACGATTTAGTGCAAACATGTCAAGTTGATCGTCAAGTTAAAATGATCATTCTAAATAGATCATTGGTTCTCCTTGAGTAAAGGGTTATAAATGAAGCATAATGCATGACATCACGCAGTTCGGAACACATTGGATTACTTGGAGACTTTGTAGTAGCTCTTTGAGTTTCAAACGTTGTCGTAATTTGAAAAATTGAGCTAGCTTAACGTGGGCGTTGGACTCATGTCGTTTTGAGCTATAACTCAAAAGTTAAGGACGATTTCGTGCGTACATGTTGAGTTGATCAGCTAGTTAAAATGATCATTGTTCCTCCTTGAGTAAAGGCGTATAAATAAGGCATAATGCATGCGATCACACAGTTTTGGATACATTGGATTACTTGAAAGCTTTGTCATACATCGTTAAGCCTCAAATGTTGTCAAAATATATACAATTGAGCTAGCTTAACGTTTGATTTGGATTTGTGTCATTCTGAACTCTAAATCAACAATTACGGACGATTAGTGCGGACATGTCAATTTGATCGTCAGATAAAATGATCATTCTAAGCTGGTCATTGGTGCTCCTTGAGTAAAGGCTTATAAATGAAACATAATGCATGGCATCACGCAGTTTGGGATATATTTAATTACTTGGAGGCTTTGTTGTAGCTTCTTAAGTCTCAAATGTTGTCAAAATATTGAAAGTGGGGCTAGCTTAACGTGGTCGTAGCTATTTCGGTTTAAAATTTTGATTGAAGATTGAGCAAGCTTAACGTTGGTGTTGGATTCGTGTCATTATGAACTCTAAATAAAAAGTTCCGGACGATTTGGTGCGGACATCACAAGTTGATCATGCAGTTAAATTGATCATTCTAAACCTGTAATTGATGCTCCTTGAGTAAATGCTTATAAATAAAGTATAATGCATGTCATCACGCAGTTTGGATACATTCGATTACTTGGATGCTTTGTCGTAGTTTTTAAGTCTCTAATGTTATCACCATATAGAAAATTGAGCTAGCTTAACATGGCATGGGACTCATGTCATTTTGAGCGCTAAATCAAAAGTTAAAGATGATTTATGGTGGACATGTCAAGTTGATCGGCTAGTTAAAATGATCATTCTAAACTGATAATTAGTGCTCCTTAAGTAAAGGCTTATAAATGAAGCATAATGCATGGCATCACGTAGTTTTGGATACATTGGATTACTTGGAGGATTTGTCGTAGCTCTTTTAGTCTCAAATGTTGTCACAATATAGAAAATTGAGGTAGCTTAACGTGTACGGTGGATTCGTGTCATTATGAACTTTAAATCAACAGTTACAGAAGATTTAGTGCAGACATGTCAAGTTGATCGTCTAGTTAAAATGATTGTTCTAAACAGATCATTGATGCTCCTTGAGTAAAGGGTATAAATAAAGCATAATGCATGACATCACGTAGTTTGGAACGCATTGGATTACTTGGAGACTTTGTAGTAACTCTTTGAGTTTCAAATGTTGCCGCAATTTGAAAAATTGAGCTATCTTAATGTGCGCGTTGGACTCATGTCATTTTGAGCTATAACTCAAAAGTTAAAGACGATTTCGTGCGGACATGTGAAGTTGATCAGCTAGTTAAAATGATAATTCTAAACTGATAATTGTTCCTCCTTGAGTAAAGGCTTATAAATGAAGCATAATGCATGCCATCACGCAGTTTTGGATACATTGGATTACTTGAAGGCTTTGTTGTAGCTCTTTAAGTCTCAAATGTTGTCAAAATATAGAAAATTGAGATAGCTTAACGTTGGCGTTGGATTTGTGTCATTCTGAACTCTAAATCAATAATTACGGACGATTTAGTGTGGACATTTCAAGTTGATCGGCCAGTTAAAATGATCATTCTAAACTGATCATTGGTGCTCCTTTATTAAAGGCTTCTAAATGAAGCATATAATGCATGGTATCATGTAGTTTGGAATACATTGGAGGCGTTGTTGTAGCTATTTTGGTCTGAAATTTTATCACAATATAGAAAATTGAGCGAGCTTATCGTGGGTATTGGATTCATGTCATTCTGAACTCTAAAGCAAAAGTTATGGATGATTTAGTGCGGACATGTCAAGTCTATCGGCTAGTTAAATTGATTATTCTAAACTGATCATTGGTGCTCATTGAGCAAGGGTTTACAAATGAAGCATAATGTATGGCATCATGCAGTTTGGGATAGATTGGATTACTTGTAGGCTTTGTCGTAGCTATTTTGGTTTTAAATTTTGTCACAGTATAGAATATTGAGCTAGCGTAATGTGGGCATTGGATTCGTGTCGTTCTGAACTCTAAATCAAAAGTTACGGATGACTTAATGCAAACATGTCAAGTTTATTGGCTAGTTAAATTGATCATTCTTAAACTGGTCATTGGTGTTCATTCAGCAAAGGTTTACAAATGAAAAATAATAGATGGCGTCACACAGTTTGGGATATATTGGATTACTTGGAGGCTTTATCGTAGAATTTCAGGCTGAAATGCTGTCACAATATTAAAAAAATTGAGCTCTAAATTAATGTGGACGTGTGATTCATGTAATTGTGAGCTCTAAATCAAATTTTAAAGACGATTTAGTGCGGACATGTAAAGTTTATCAGCTAGTTAGAATTATCTTTCTAAACTGATCATTGGTGCTACTTGAGTAAAGGCTTCGAAATGAAGCATAATGTAGGGCATCACGCAGTTTGGGATAAATTGGATTACTTGGAGGCTTTATCGTTGCTATTTTGGTCTTAATTTTTGTCATAATATATAAAACTAAGCTAGCTTAACAAGGGCGTTGGATTCCTATCATTTTGAAATCTAAATAAAAAATTACGGGAAATTTAGTGGGGACATGTCAAATTGACAGTAAGTTAAAATGATCATTCTAAAATGATCATTCTAAACTGATCATTGGTGCTCATTGAACAAAGGTTTTCAAATGAAGCATAATGCAAGGTATCACGCAGTTTGGGATAGATTGGATTACTTGGAGGCTTTGTCGTTGCTATTTAGGTCTTAGATTTGTTCACAATATAGATAATTGAGCTAGCTTAACGTGGATATTAGATTCGTGTTATTCAGAACTCTAAATCAAAATTTACAGACGATTTAGTGGGGACATGTCAAGTTATCGGCCAGTTAAAATGATCATTCGAAACTTAAGGGAATGAATATGGGTTCTAGCACCAAAACTAGGGAAATTCAATGTTTTAAGTGTAAGAGCTTTGGTCACTACTCTAGGAATGTGCCAATAAGAGAACCATAGTTATTAGGGCTAATGGTGAGGTAGAATCAGTGGATGACCATTCGGATGTTGAGTCCTTGGAAGAAAATGTACTCATTTGAGTTTAAGGGAAAGAAACAGATTTTAGTACCTTTATCCCCACAAGAGGTTCTTTTAGATCAGATAGATTTAAAGAAAAACAAAACCCAACCGAACCCAAAAGCAAACCCCATGCCGACAGCACCGACAAACCACAAACCAAGCCACCAGCCAAACAACTGACTAATCTTATGATTAAGTCAAATCCAGGGAGTAACTTACCGCAACTACTCTTGTGCTTAAAGAATTCTTTCATAATAACTAATATATGCAGGACATTCCTAGCAAAATTCAACTTCTTTTGTAGGAATTTAAAGATGTGTTTCAGGAGGAGCAACCGCAAGGCTTACCACCAATCCCAGAAATTGAGCACCAAATTGACTTTCTACCAGGAGCATCTTTTCCCAACAAGACCTCCTACAGAACCAACCCCCTGGAGACCAAGGAGCTTCAACAGCAAGTCACTGAACTCATGGAGAAAGGACATATCCGCGAAAGTATGATCCCCTGTGTTGTACCTGTTTTGCTTGTCCCAAAAAAGAATGGGAGCTGGAGAATGTGTGTTGTTTGCAGAGCCATCAACAATATCACTGTAAAGTATCGCTATCCTGTACCTTGATTATATGATATGTTAGATGAATTGCATAGTTCTAGCATCTTCTCTAAGGTAGATCTTAAGAGTGGTTATCACCAAATTAGGATGAAAGAAGGTGATGAGTGGAAAACTGCATTTAAAATTAAACAAGGTTTATATGAGTGGTTAGTAATGCTTTTTGGCTTGACAAATGCACCTAGTACCTTCATGAGATTGATGAACCATGTCCTTAGGGAATTAATACGTCATTTTGTGGTAGTATACTTTGGTGAAATTTTAGTTTTTTGGCGAACCTTATATGATCATGTAGAACACCTTAGAAAGATTTTTGAACTGCTTACAAAGGAAACCTTGTATGTCAATCTTAAGAAATGTACATTTTGAACAGATAACCTTGTTTTCTTAGGTTTTGTTGTGAGTACAGATGGTATTAAGGTTGATGAGGAAAAGATGGAAGCGATTAAGGAGTGGCCGAGTCCAAAGAATGTTGGGGAAGTAAGGAGCTTCCATGGTCTAGCTAGGTTTTACCGGAGATTTGTCATGGACTTTAGCAATATAGCAGCTCAACTCACTGAGGCTATAAAAAAGAATGTGGGATTTAAGTGGGAGCAGGTGCAAGAGGAGGCATTCCAAACCTTGAAAGACAAGCTCACACACTCCTCGGTGCTATCATTTCCTAACTTTTATAAAACTTTTGAAATTGAATGTGATGCTTCAGAAGTTGGTATTGGTGCTGTTCTTATGTAGGAAAGGAAGCCCATAGCCTACTTTAGTGAGAAACTTGGAGGGGCCACACTCAATTACCCAACCTATGACAAAGAACTATATGCGCTTGTGAGGGCCTTGCAAACATGGCAACATTATCTTTGGCCCAAGGAATTTGTCATCCATACCTACCATGAGTCACTCAAACATCTCAAAGGTCAACAAAAGCTGATCGAAAGACATGCTAGGTGAGTCAAATTCATTGAGACCTTCCCTTATGTGATCAAATACAACAAAGGTAAAGAGAATGTCGTAGTCGATGCTCTTTCTCGGTGGTATATGCTCTTGAATTCTTTAGAAGTTAAACTGCTAGGGTTTGAGTAAATCAAAGAGTTATATGCTACTGATTCTGATTTTAAGGATATTTATGCTTCTTTTGAGAAATTTGGTACTGGAAAATATTTTAAGAGTGAAGGCTTCTTGTTTTATGATATTCGGTTATGTGTACATAACTCTTCTTTGCGAGACTTGTTTGTTAAAGAAGCACATGGGGTGGCAAAGACATTAAATGTATTTCAGTAACACTTCTTTTGGCCACAGATGAGGAGTGATGTTGAGAAAGCTTGCCAAAGATGTGTAACTTGCAAGAAATCCAAATCCACAATCAAAAAGCACGGTTTGTATACCCCTCTTCCTATACCTTTGCACCCTTAGCATGATATTTCTATGGATTTTGTTGTTGGATTGCCTAGAACTAAGACTGGAAAGGATTATGTGTACGTTGTAGTTGATAGGTTTTCCAAAATAGCTCACTTTATTCCTTATCATAAGACGGATGATGCCGTAACATTGCCAGATTATTCTTTAAGGAGATAGTTAGACTTCATGGCATGTCTAGGACCATAGTATCAGATAGAGGCACTAAGTTCCTTAGTTACTTTTGGAAAACACTTTGGGCTAAGCTAGGAACTAAGATTTGTTTCTCCACAACTTGTCACCCACAATCGGATGGTCAAACTGAAGTAGTTAATAGAACCTTGTCTACTTTGTTAGGAGCTTTGATTAAAAAGAATCTTAGGACATGGGAAGAATGCTTGCCTCATTTTGAATTCACAAAGCATCATGCTAGGCATACTGCTTCTAAGTACTCACCATTCTAAATTGTTTATGGGTTCAATCCCATCTCACCTTTGGATCTAATGCATTTACCTTTGAGTGAAAGGAGAAGCCTTGATGGAAAGAAAAAGGCTGAGTTGGTTAAAAAAATTCATGAGAAGGCCCGGCTCAATATTGAAAATAAGATTAAGATGTATGCTCAACAAGCCAACAAATCCCCTAAGAAGTTAGCATTGGAGGAAGGAGACTTGGTGTGGATCCATTTGCAAAAAGATAAACTTACGAGTGAAAGGAAATCCAAGCTAATGCCTAGGATTTATGGCCCATTCAAAGTCATCAAGAAGATCAATGACAATGCCTACCAGCTGGATCTTCAAGGTAAGTACCAAGTGAGTTCAAGCTTCAATATTACTGATTTGGTTCCATATTTTGCACATGAAACAAATTTGAGGTCAAATCCTTCTCAACTTGGGGAGGATGATGTGAGCATGGCCAGAATGGAACCAAAACCTAAGGAGCAGTTTGAACCAGAGGAGGAAGAAGCCACTAAAGTTGCTAAGGAGCAGCTAGAACACACGGATATTGGAGATGAAATCCTACAAATCTTCAATGGCCACATTACCCGATCCAATCAACCCAAACTTAAGACAATACTACAGCACATTCTCAACACCATTCAGGCCAGTTTAGTGTGTGCTAATCCAACCACATTGGTTGTGATTCAAGCCACCTAAACCTCACCAGCAGAAGTGCCTTGGATTGTACTCTTTTTCCCTATTACTAGTTTTGTCCCAATGGGTCTTTGTCTTAGTTGTCTTTGTAATTCCCTAAGTATTTCCTTTAATTCTTTGGTAGAATTTTAGGAGTCATTTTAAATTTCCTAGACTACAATAAGTACTCTCTTGTATCCTTTTTTCTGAATCATCAAACATTTTAATAGAAAATCTCCTTCTTAAACTCGTTTGATCATCCTCTTGAATAAAGAATTTTAGAACACTTTGTCATTCTTGTCAAGAGCCTAAAGTCTAAGGGATCTTCATCACCCTTGGAAGTTTCAATTTGATCCACACATTTCCCAACGTGCCTGTCCTTTTTCATTCACACTGAGCAAGCAGATAGTCCAAGGATGTTCCACCATCCTTGAGAAGTATCATCCCTTTCCTCTTGTTCTCGGATCCATCCACTTAAGAGCTCACACATCTGCAAGTTACACCATCGTTTCACCGATTCCACTTCAATCCATTCATCCACTCTTCCACAACCATTTGGAGTTGATCAGGGGCTTGATCCTCATCCAGATCACATCAAAATCAAAAGTTATAGAAGACTTAGTGAGGACATGTCAAGTTGATCGGCCAGTTAAAATGATCATTCTAAACTGATCATTGGAGCTTCTTGAGTAAAGGAATTATAAATGACGCATAATGCATGGCATCACGCCATTTGGGATACACTGGATTACTTGGAGGCTTTTACGTAGCTCTTTCTGTCTCAAATATTGTCACAATACGGAAAAATGACCTAGCTTGACGTGGACGTCTGACTCATTTCATTTTGAGCTCTAAATCAAAAGTTAAAAATGATATAGTGCGGACATTTCAAGTTGATCAGCTAGTCAAAATGATAATTCTAAACTGATAATTGTGCTCCTTGAGCAAAGGCTTATAAAGGAAACATAATGCATAGAATCATGCTGTTTGGGATTGAATGGATTACTTGGAGGCTTTGTCATAACTATTATGGTCTTAAATTTTCTCACAATATAGAAAATTGAGCTAGCTTAATGTGGGCGTTTGATTCGTGTCATTTCGAACTCTAAATCAAAAGTTATAAACGATTTAGTGTGGACATGTAAAGTTGATCGGCCAGTTAAAATGATCATTCTAAGCTGATCACTGGTGTGCCTTGAGTAAAGGGTTATAAATTAAGCATAAGGCATGTGATGAGGACATCAGATCGTACATCCAGCCAGGAGACCAGACTGGCCGACTAGGAAGCTTGCCCGAGACAGCAGGACCATCTGGCGCGCCTGCCGGACCAGACAGTACCGCCGGACCCTCGACCTATAGGACCAGACCGGTCAACATCGCCGGCGGAGAGGCCCAAGCTTCCGGCACACTTGTTGGGGACGTGAACGACACCGCCGGTCCCCCTGATGACACCGCCGACTCCGGGATCAACTTGGCCGGTCCTGAAGTCATTCCGGCCAGTACCGCGCACAGTCCAGCCGGTACAGGCGATCCAGCCGAGTACACGTGCACTTCCACTTCTACACAAGAGGACTCGGACCAAATGAGCTACCAGCTCCAGGACATGCACTTAGAGGAAGTATCTACACCAGTGGTACCTCCAGGAGCAATGACAAGAAGCAGATCAAGAGCACTCTTCCACAAATTCAGCTTATGGGTCGACAAGCTTCTAGAGGAAGAGCAGCTAAGGACGATGGGCCAGAAGAGCAAATTAGAGTCCAAAGGCTTCTCAACAACACAAGGAACATCAGAGACTTGGGCTTTAGTGGCAAGAGAGGTCAGGGCCCAAAGATATTTAACCCTATTCCAAGTCGAAGACTAGGAGCAAGGCGCGTGCATGCCACAAGGAAGGCCACCTTCCATTTCTTGGCCGTGAGGTGAGTTAAGGTAAGTTTACATTCGAATATATGCCTCTTTCTGTTTTGCAGGGTAGGATCTAGTTGCTTTACATTTTTGAGTCAAGAACATTTTAGGAATAGGTCCTTTTTTCGGTTATACACTTTTGTATTTTTCCTTTTGTGCACTTTTGTAAACTTTCCTTTTTCTTATTTGAGTCGACCCTAGTAGGTCAAGCTGTCGAGCATATTAATAAGGCTCCTTCCAGCATTGTAGTTCGACAACCTTTTTGATTATTAATAAAGTAGAACTTTTTCCTACAAGCTTTCTCTCAAAAGAGACTTGTGCGCTTAGAACCTAGTTGAGACGAGCCCTCCTAGCTCTAAGATTGTGATTTATCACGAGGTTCATCACCCCTCGTGTGGTTCACTTCACCTTTCCATCGTTTACCAACCAGAAAACCCCTATCCAGAAGCCTAAGGTTGAGTTTCTCACCTAATCTTCTACAAACAGCCCACGCGCATACATCCTTGAATCAAGGCTTGTATCATTTTGGTATCAGAGCCTAAAGCTCCTAAACCAGGTTGTTTTTATCCTTTTGCTTGTTGTGTTTTGTGTTCTTGCATTAGTTTAAGTCGCATTCAAGAAAAATCAAGAAAATAACCCCAAACTCCAAACCGAGTGCATCTAGCCTCCTACGTGTATCACTAGGGTTTAGATTCACTTTTTGCATTGCATACACGTTTTCCTTTTTGTTTAATTCATATTTCCATTAGTTTTAAATTAAATTAAAAAGAAAACAAATAGAAAAGAAAAGAAAATAGGAAAATACACAAAAGAATTCGAATTGGACAGCTAGCACAAGTTGTCTAGGAAGTTTCCTTTTTTTCGAATTTCCTTTCCTTAGGATTTTCCTTTTTGCATTTTTTTCAAATCCCATATAAAAAGAAACTCTCCTAATAATTTAGGAGTACCCTAATTATCTTCTTTCTTTGTAGCACACCATGGGAGAAGAGAATAGAGACGCAAATGAAGCCATGATGGCCATGTTCACCACACTCCAAACACAACTCGCATCCATATGCGAGAGGTTGGAACGCGTGGAGAGACCAGTAAGATTCCAGGCCATAAGGCACGTGAGAGCTGAGCAAGACCGTCCTGAGGGTCCTGAGTACCTTAGGCCACAGCACGAACAGGAGGAACCCCAGCCAGATGGAGATGAGGACACGCAACCTCATAACTATCACCATAGGCCGAGAGGACCTCCACGGCAACCAGAGGCAGAAGATGATGGCTTTGAGCCATATGGTCTTCACCAGAGACCAAGAATGCCTCCTAGACGTCATGAGGATGGAGATGAACACACCTATAACCGGGTAATTCACCCTGATGTTAAACTAACTCCAACTTTGGCAGGAAAGGTAGACCCCGAGGCTTACCTAGATTGGGAGAAGCGAATGGATCATATCTATGATCACTACAACCAACCAGGACCTAGGAGAGTCTCAATGGCAGTAGCACAGCTCACGGACAATGCCCTCATCTGGTGGGATCGTGAGGTATCTGACAGAAGGAGGAAGAGAATGAGGCCCGTAGACTCATGGGTCGACATGAAAGACCTCATGCGACAAAGGTATGTTCCACCATACTTTCATAGGGATTTGCAACGACGTTTTCGTACTCTTAAGCAGGGTACCAGATCAGTAGAGGAGTACTATGAAGAGTTCGAGAGGTTAAGGAACAGATTGGAGCTCAATGATGATGAAGAAGCATTGATGGCACAATTCTTGGATGGACTCCAAGAAAGGATCAGCTGCAAGGTGGAAAGGCAAATCTACAAAGACTTCAAGGACTTGTTCCACCTATCTGTGAAAGCTGAACAGCACATCAAACGTAAGAGCCAAGACATCCGCAGCAAGCCTAGGACACCTTGGGCACCAAGCAACATGCCTAAGACAGTGGACAAAGGCAAAAGCGTAGAAATCGAGTCAAGGTTCAAGAGCAAGCCTCCTGAACCCACCCGTGACCAGAGAGAGCCTGGTAAGTCTTCTAACCCTCAAAGATCACGTGACATAACTTGTTTCAAGTGCAGGGGATGTGGACACATCTCAAGGGAGTGCCCAAACAACCGAGTCATGCTGATTACGGAGGCAGGAGAATATGAGTCCCAAGATGAAGAGGAATATGAACCAGAAGGAGAATATGGTCACTAGACGTATCCTCAGTGCAATGGTGGATCCTTCAGAGACCATCCAAAGGGAGAACATCTTCCACAGCCGTTGCACCATCAAGGGAAAGGTATGTAACCTCATCATAGATGGTGGTTCTTGCACTAACGTTGCTAGTGCGTATATGGTTGATAAGCTAGGTCTAGAGAGGACACGGCATCCTCGACCATATAGACTGAGATGGCTTGATGACAAAGTGGAGCTCAAGATTCATGAGCAAGTCACTGTGCCATTCAGTGTGGGCAAGTACCAAGACCAGGTCATGTGCGACGTGGTGCCCATGCAAGCTGGCCATCTTCTGCTAGGAAGACCATGGCAGTTTGACAAAGAGACCAGGCATGATGGCAGAACCAATCTCTACACCTTCGTGCATGACAAGAGAAAGGTCAGCCTAGCTCCTCTTACACCTGCCCAAGTACATGAGCTACAACTCCAAATGAGTAAGGAAAAGAAACTTGTCAAGTCTAACTTTCTTATTCAACCTAGTCATGTCCGGAGAGCTTTAGCCTCGAAGGACTTAATGTTACTAATGGTTTTCAAGGAAGTGTTGAGTATAGAACAGAGACAGGTAGAGCTACCTCATGAAGTAGCAACACTCCTCAACAAATTCCAGGATGTATTTCCAGAGGAGATACCAGCAGGCTTGCCTCCTTTACGTGGCATAGAACACCAGATTGATCTAGTGCCCGGAGCAGCCCTGCCCAACCGGCCAGCCTACCGGATGAGTCCAGAGGAGTCCAAGGAGCTTGAGAAGCAAGTCAAGGAGCTCCTGGAGAAAGGATATGTTCGAGAGAGCCTCAGTCCATGTGTTGTACCAGTGCTTCTAGTGCCCAAGAAGGATGGGACTTGGCGCATGTGTGTGGACTGCCGAGCCATCAACAACATCACAGTCAAGTATAGGCATCCAATACCACGACTGGATGACATGCTAGATGAGCTGAGTGGAGCCACGGTCTTCTCCAAGATAGACCTCAAAAGTGGATACCACCAGGTAAGAATGAAGGAAGGTGATGAGTGGAAGACTGCTTTCAAGACAAAGCAAGGGCTCCACGAGTGGACAGTCATGCCATTTGGCTTGACTAATGCCCCAAGCACCTTCATGCGCCTTATGAACCAAGTTCTTAGGGCGTACATCAGTAAGTTCGTAGTAGTTTACTTTGATGACATTTTGGTTTATAGTAAGTGCCTACGGGAACACCTCACACATCTTGAGATGGTACTTAAAACCCTTCGACAAGAAGAGCTTTATGCCAATCTCAAGAAGTGCACCTTTTTTACTGATAAGCTTGTCTTTTTAGGTTTTGTTGTGAGTTCACAGGGCCTACAGGTTGATGAAGAGAAGATTCGAGCCATACAAGAATGGCCAACACCAGGAAACATCAGCCAAGTAAGGAGCTTCCACGGACTGGCCAGCTTCTATAGGAGATTCGTGCCCAACTTCAGCAGTATTGCCTCACCACTGACGGCAGTAGTGAAGAAGAACGTGGGATTCAGCTGGGGAGAAGCTCAGGAGAAGGCATTCCAGGCCTTGAAGGACAGCCTTACACACGCACCAGTGCTAGTCCTTCCCGACTTCAACAAGACGTTTGAAGAGGAGTGTGATGCCTCGGAATAGGCATAGGAGCAGCTACACCTACGGCAGGAGAGGTTCCCAAACCTAAGGAGTTCCAAGCTAGCACCAAGAGGAGATGGACCATTCAGAGTGCTCGAGAGGATCAACAACAACGCCTACGGGATCGAGCTACCAGGTGAGTTTAATGTGTCCAATACGTTTAATGTTACTGACTTGGCCCCTTTCCATGCAGATGAACCAGTTTTGAGGACAAAACCTACTGAAGAGGGAGGGAATGATGAGGAGATCAGGTCGTACATCCAGCCAGGAGACCAGACTGGCCGACCAGGAAGCTTGCCCAAGACAGCCGGGCCATCTGGCACGCCTGCCGGTCCAAGCAGTACCGCCGGACCCTCGAGCAATAGGACCAGAGCAACCAGCATTGCCGGCGGAGAGGCCCAAGCTTCCGCACACTTGTTGGGGACGTGAATGACACCGGTCCCCTGATGACACCGCCGACTCCGGGATCAACTTGGCGGTCCTGAAGTCATTCCGGCCAGTGCGCATAGTCCAGCCTGCAGGCGATCCAGCCGAGTACGTGCACTTCCACTTCTACACAAGAGGACTCGGACCAAATGAGCTACCAGCTCCAGGACATGCACTTAGAAGTATCTACACCAGTGGTACCTCCAGGAGCAATGACAAGAAGCAGATCAAGAGCACTCTTCCACAAATTCAGCTTATGGGTCCACAAGCTTCTAGAGGAAGAGCAGCTAAGGACAATGGGCCAGAAGAGCAAATTAGAGTCCAAAGGCTTCTCAAAAACACAAAGAACATCAGAGACTTGGGCTTTAGTGGCAAGAGAGGTCAGGGCCCAAAGATATTTAACCCTATTCCAAGTCGAAGACTAGGAGCAAGGCGCGTGCATGCCACAAGGAAGGCCACCTTCCATTTCTTGGCCGTGAGGTGAGTTAAGGTAAGTTTACATTCTAATATATGCCTCTTTCTGTTTTGCAGGGTAGGATCTAGTTGCTTTACATTTTTGAGTCAAGAACATTTTAGGAATAGGTCCTTTTTCGGTTATACACTTTTGTATTTTTTCCTTTTGTGCACTTTTGTAAACTTTCCTTTTTCTTATTTGAGTCGACCCTAGTAGGTCAAGCTGTCGAGCATATTAATAAGGCTCCTTCCAGCATTGTAGTTCGACAACCTTTTTGATTATTAATAAAGTAGAACTTTTTCCCTACAAGTTTCTCTCTAAGAATCTTGTGCGCTTAGAACCTAGTTGAGACCAGCCCTCCTAGCTCTAAGTTTGTGATTTATCACGAGGTTCATCACCCCTCGTGTGGTTCACTTCACCCTTCCATCGTTTACCAACCAGAAAACCCCTATCCAGAAGCCTAAGGTTGAGTTTCTCACCTAATCTTCTACAAACAGCCCACGCGCATACATCCTTGAATCAAGGCTTGTATCAGCATGGCATCACACATTTTTTGGATACAGTGGATTACTCTTTCCGCCTCAAATGTTGTCACAATATAGAAAATTGAGCTAGCTTAACGTTGGCATTAGATTTGTGTCATTCGGAACTCTAAATAAAACGTTTCAAATAATTTAATGCACACATGTCATGTTGATCGGCCAGTTAAAATGATCATTTTAAACGGATCATTGGTGCTCCATGAGTACAGGGTTATAAATAAAGCATAATGCATGACATCACGCAGTTTTGGATACAATGGATTACTTGGAGACTTTTTTGAGGTCTTTCAGTCTCATATATTGTAGCAATATGGAAAATTGAGCTAGCTTAATGTGGGCGTTGGACTTATGTTATTTTGAGGTTGAAATCAAATATTACAGACGATTTAGTACGGATATGTCAAGTTGATCAGCGAGTTAAAATGATCATTCTAAGCTGATTATTGGTGCTCCTTGAGAAAAGGCTTATAAATAGCATAATGCATGGCATCACGGACTTTGGGACAGATTGGATTACTTGGAGCCTTTTTCATAACTATTTTGGTCTTAAATTTTGTTACAATATAGAAAATTGAGCTATCTTAATGTGGGCATTGGATACGTGTCATTTTGAACTTTAAATAAAAAGTTACAGATGATGTAGTGCGGATATGTCAAGTTTATCGGCCACTTAAAATGATCATTCTAAATTGATCATTGGTGTCCTTGAGTAAAGACTTATAAATGAAGCATAATTCATGGCATCACGCAGTTTGGGATACAATGGATTACTTGGAGACTTTTTCGTAGCTCTTTCAGTCTCCTATGTTGTAGCAATATGGAAAATTGAGCTAGCTTAATGTGGGCGTTGGACTCATGTTATTTTGAGGTCTAAATAAAATATTACAGGCGATTTAGTACGAACATGTCAAGTTGATCAGCGAGTTAAAATGATCATTCTAAACTGATCATTGGTGCTCCTTGAGCAAAGGCTTATAAATAGCATAATGCATGGTATCACGGAGTTTTGGATAGATTGGATTACTTGGAGCCTTTTTCATAGCTATTTCAGTCTTAAATTTTGTTACAATATAGAAAATTGAGCTACTTTAATGTGTTCATTGGATACGTGTCATTTTGAACTTTAAATAAAAACTTACGGATTATGTAGTGCGGATATGTCAAGTTTATCTACCAGTTAAAATGATCATTCTAAATTGATCATTGGTTGTCCTTGAGTAAAGGCGTATAAATGAAGCATAATGCATGGCATCACGCAGTTTGGGATACATTGGATTACTTGTAGGCTTTGTCATAGCTATTTTGGACTTCCATTTGGTTAAACTATAAAAAATTGATCTAGCTTAACGTGGGCTTTGGATTCATGTCATTTTGAACTCTAAATCAAAAGTTAAGAATAATTTTGTGTGGACATGTCAAGTCTATCACCTAGTTAAATTGATCATTCTAAACTGATCATTGGTGCTCACTTAGTAATGGTTTACAAATGAAGCATATTGCATGGCATCACGTAGTTTGGGATATATTGGATTACTTGAAGGCTTTGTCATAGCAATTTTGGTATTAAAGTTTCTCACAATATATAATATTGAGCTACGTTAACTTGTGCGTTGGATTCGTGTCATTCTGAACTATAAATCGAAAGTTACAACCGATTTAATGTGGGTATGTCAAGTTTATCGACCAGTTAAAATGATCATTCTAAACTAATTATTCTAAACTGATCATTAGTGCTCCTTGAGTAAATGCTTATAACTGAAGCATAATGCATTGCTTCACGCAGTTTAGGATAGATTGGAATACGTGAAGGATTTATAGTAGATCTTTCAGTTTTAAATTTTGTCACAACATACAGAATTGAGCTAGCTTAATATGGGCGTTGAATTCGTGTAATTCTGAACTCTAAATGAAAAGTTACGAATGTTTCGGTGCAGACATGTCAAGTTGATTGACTAGTTAAAATGATCATTCTAAACTGATCATTGATGCTCCTTGAGTAAAGGCTTGTAAATGAAGCATAATGTATGACATCATGCAGTTTGGGATAGATTGGATTACCACTATAAGAAAACATTAACATTTCCGACGGCATTTTTGACGGAAATAAAACCGTCGGAATTTTCCAACGACTTTGCGACAGATTAGCGACGGACAACCAAGGGAACTACCACCTTAGGGGATTCGTCTGTAATTTCCGATGCCTGCACCATCATCAGGAAATCGATGGTAAAACCTGATGGTAAACCGTTGATTTTCCGACGAACGCATCGTCGTCGGGATGTCCTCTTGAAACTATCATAAATTATAGACGTAACTCAGACCATCGGTAAATTTCCGATAACTTCCCGATGGAATTTATGTTTTTACTATCCGTTGGGAATCCGTCGGCAACCGTTGTTGGACCACTGTTGGAAATATCCGACCATTGTCGGAAGCCATCGGCAATCCGTCAGAAACATAAGAATAATCTATTAAAAATTTGTGATTATCCGTCGGTGATCGGTAACCGTCGGAAATCCATCGGAAAATGAAGAAAAAATCTATTCAAAATATGTGATTATCCGGTTGTGGTCGGAAACCATCGGAAATCCATCGGAAAAGAGAATATTCTTAAGAATAATCTGTTAAAAATCGTAATAATCTGTTAAAAATTCGTAATAATCTATTAAAAATTCATAATAATCTGTTAAAAATTTGTGATAATATCTAATTTTCACTATAAATACGCTATGGTCTTTCACAATTTCATCAGAACAAAAAATTTTAATAAAATGTGTTCTTCGGGTTCTTATGAGTCTTTTCGATCGTGGATGGATAAACCTCAATATGATTCAACAATGGAGGAATTGACTAATGAATTTGCGCAAGGTGTTGAAGAGTTCATGGCATTTGCATCAAACAATAGCATGAAATCGGAATACGGTAAAATGTATTGTCCGTGTATTAAATGTCGAAATCATAGATTAATCTCTGTTAGAGAAGTACGTAATCATTTGTATAGGACTGGATTTATGCCGAGTTACAAAATTTGGTATTCACATGGAGAAACTGATGCAATGATGCAATATTATGGTAGTACTTCAAAAAGGATAGATAGTTCTAATGTTAGGGTAGAGGAACCGGCATCAGAAGTTGATATAAACGGAGGTACTGTTCAGATGGTGAATGATGCATTTCGTGAATAAAGGGCATCGTACATTGAAGATATTAGCAGAATAGAGGAACCTAATTTGGAAGCCCGGAAATTTTTTGATATGTTACATGCATCCAAGCAGCCTTTGTATAAAGGATGTAGAGATGGATTATCGCCTTTATCTACTGCAAGCATGTTGATGACGATAAAGACGAATTTCAACCTGGCTGAAGATTGTGTGAATGCAATAGCTGATTTTGTTAGAGATATATTACCTGAAGATAATATTGCACCTGCTTCATATTACGAGGTTCAAAAGCTTGTAACTGGTCTTGGATTGCCATATCAGATGATTGATGTATGTATTGACAACTGCATGATCTATTGGAGAAATGATGAAAACCGCATGAAGTGCCGATTTTGTCACAAACCTCGATTTCAAGAGACAAACGGCAGAGTACCTATTCCGCATAAACGGATGTGGTATTTGCCATTAACAGAGAGGTTAAAGAGGTTATATCAATCTGAACACACGGCAAAACCTATGAGATGGCATGCAGAACATAATTCGAATGGAGAAATTGTGCATCCCTCGGATGTAGAAGCATGGAAACATTTTCAACAGGTTTATCCTAGTTTTGCATATGAGCCTAGAAAAGTATACCTCGGGTTATCTACAGATGGATTCAACCCTTTTGGGAAGCATGGGAGGCAATACTCGTTGTGGCCAGTTATCGTTACACCTTATAATTTGCCTCTTTCTTTGTGCATGAAACATGAGTTTTTGTTTCTAACAATTCTCATCCCCGGCCCAGAGCATCCTAAGCGATCGCTTGATATTTTCTTGCAGCCACTTTCATGAGTTAAAAATATTATGGGAAAATGGTGTCAAAGCATTCGATGTTTCCAACCAACAGAACTTCTTGATGCGAACAATACTTATGTGGACGATAAGTGATTTTCCAGCATATGGTATGTTATCAGGATGGTCAACGCATGGAAGATTAGCATGCCCATATTGTCAAGATAATACTGATGTGTTCCAACTGAAACACGGACGAAAGACTAGTTGGTTCGATTGTCATCGTCGATTTCTACCACAAGATCATCCATATCGCCGGAGCATGACATTGTATAGGAAAAACAAAAAAAAATTTGATGCTCCACCTCCTATTCTTGACGGGAATTATATGATGACTCAACTTAGAGATTTTGGTGCAAAGAGAACGGCTTCATGTGGAGGTAATGGACATTACCCTGTTGATGGATGTGGCGAATACCATAATTGGCACAAGAAGAGCATTTTTTGGGATTTACCATACTGGAAAGACCATTTGTTGCGCCATAATCTAGATGTTATGCACATTGAGAAGAACTTTTTCGACAACATAATGAATACCGTTCTAAATAAGCAAGGAAAAACAAAAGATAATTTGAAAGGTAGATTGGATTTGCCGGATATTTGTTCCTTGAAGGAACTACATGTAATGTCAAATGTAAAATCATTGTCTCCCGCATTCCGGTTGGATGCGCATGCAAAAGATGAATTCTTTGACTGGATTAAGCATAGTGTCAAATTTCCAGATGGATACGCATCTAATCTTCTTAATTGTGTCCATACTATTGAAGGTAAATTTTCAGGGATGAAAAGTCATGATTGTCATATTGTCATGCAAAGACTATTCCCATTTGCCTTTAGCGATCTACTGCCTAAAAACATCCATGGAGCAATTGCAGGTACGACGTTTACATTATTTTATATATCAATAATCATAATTTTATATATTATATGATATAAAAATATATTTTTTATGTAGGGATTGGTGCTTTTTCTGAGATTTATGTACAAGATCACTTACTACAAACGATATCCGAAATTTGGAGGAAACAATACCGGTTCTCATTTGTAACCTTGAGAAAATATTTCCACCACCATTTTTTGATGTTATGGAGCATCTTGCTATTCACCTCCCTAGAGAAGCAGCGCTTGGAGGACCTGTTCAGTATCGATGGATGTAACCTTTTGAGAGATATATGTTCCACCTAAAGAAAAAAGTTAAAAATCTTGCCAGGGTTTAAGGTTCAATCGTCGCACAAAGTATTAATGAAGAAACATCTAACTTTGCCAACTACTATTTTTTATCGCAAGTGCAAACAAAAAATAGACGACCTCCACGACATGATGATGGAGGAGAAAAACCAAGCTATCCAGTGTATGTGCCAGAAATATTTGCACAAATTGGACGTTTAAGTGGAAAAGGGAAGACGCGACATCTATCAGAGAAGGAACGCAATCACTTGTATTTATATATTTTGACAAATTGCGATGACGTTTTGGAATATGAAAGGTACATTCAATTAAATTTTGTTTTTAGTTATTATTATAATTTATTGTTAATTATTTTTTCATGATTAATAGGATATACATGGAACAAATACGTGTTCATTATTCAGATTTCAGCGAGAATGAGTTGGTCGAATTTAAAAAAATGAATTTGCAAGATGGTTGCATTTTTATGTTAGTGTTACCACAATTATGTAATTTTCAATAATAGTTTACAATATATATATATATATATATATATTTATAATTGACTACATTCAATTATTTTGTAGGTTACTTCAGATCCTTTTAGGGGCATAACATTTCCCACATGATTAGTTGAGTTGGTGAGTGGTAATACATTTACTTCAAAATCTTATCCAATATATTGCACTCGTGGATATGCTTTTAAGAGTCATCGCGAAGGAAACTCACAAACAACTTGTAATTATGGTGAATCATCTCAATCGGGAGAAATTGTATACAACGGTGTTCTTCGTGAAATATTATAAGTTCACTATCCAGGAATGATAGATTTGAGATGTATTGTGTTCTATTGTGATTGGTATGACCCTGTCATGGGTCAACGTGAAAACGAATTCGGTGTTACATCTGCCACATAAGCGACATCGAAAATATTATCCTTTTATACCTGCATCACAACAAGCGGACCAGGTTTGTTACATTCGATATCCTCGTGTGAGGAACAAGCAAGATCTTTGGATTACAGTGACCTCAATACATCATAGAGGAATGGTATGTGGTATTATCGAACAAGAACCTATGCAACAAAACACAATTGGTAACTTAGGTTCAATAGAAACTTCTCTTGAAGTTAACCTTGTTGTTGATGACACCACGAACGAAGATTACAACGTGTTTCAAGATTCAGAAGAAGAGATTGGCGAGTTTGACGACCAAAATTAAACTAATTCGGAATGTTCATCAGATTCAGATTAAATTTGTGATAATAATGTTTTATTTTTTCCATACTTTAATTATCTTTTCTGATAATACTTCATTTCATATTATTATAATTAGAATAAATTATACTAAACCGAAAAATATTGATTTTCTCACCCGACGGATTTCAACATATATAGACGCTGAGTTAATCAATTTAAATCCGAATTACATTGAGTTCAAATACATTCTAAAAAATTGAACCAAAATTATGTGGACCAAAATTATATAAACCAAACGATGAGGTATGAAGACATGATATATTTGATATACATAGCTTATTATATTTCTATTTAAATGCATGAAATTCTACTCAATTATACACCAATTTGGAACTGAGCAGTATTGTAACATAATTAGTTTGGTGCTTCGGTTAGAATTAGTTGTGAATACTGATCACTATTAGAACATGGATAAATTATCAACCTTTTTAATTAAATATAAGTTATAAACATTCTAACAAACGAAAAAAACTAAAATTGATTAACTAAATCCGAATTATATAAATATTTTTTCGGATTATTGACTCTATTATCTGATGGATTTCCGACGATCTTGGTAAATTCGTCGGAAATCCATCGGAAACCCATCAAACGTATTTGCAATGTGGGGAGACTACTTGTCGATCATGCACGGTGTTTAAGGAGTCCGACGAATTTCCAACGGATTTACACGGCAAAAGTAATTAACAACGCGGGATTTCACAAAAATTTATTGAATTACCGATGGATTCCCGATGGAAAATTATTGAATTACCGACGGAGTCCCGACGGAAATTACCATCGGAAATATCAAATATAAACCTACGACTTCTTTTTCTCCTCTCTTTCGCCGTTTTGCTTTACTCTCTCTCTCGCCGTTTCTCCTCGTTGCTTTTCTCCTCGTCGCCATTTCTCCTCGTCGCCTTTCCTCCTCGTCGCGTTTCTCGTCGTCACCATGTAAGTTTTATCGATTTTTCCTATCTACGTTGGTACAGTTCTTTGGTTGTTCTCTCTGTTAATTTTATGATTTTGGATAGACTATGTACTGAGGCTTCTTTCATTGATTTGAGTGCGCAAGCTTGAACGAACCAGAAAATAAATCTGAGATGTTTTGATGTCTTCAAGTTCCTTTTATTTTCTGATTTGTTTCCTCAGTGCCATTTATTTGAGAACACCTTAATCCGATGAACCTTACTTTCAAAACTTAATTTGAGAACCTTAATCCGATGAACCAGATTATAAATTGAATTCTAAAGGATAATTCAGTTGAGAGATCAAAAATACGTTTGACGGTATTTGTTCTTGTTAAACTTCTAAGCACTTTCGAGAGGTCTAATGGAATATTTTCTTCTTTTTGTTGTTGTTTATTAAAATTTGCTTTGTCTTCGCAACAGAAATCTTTCATTGTCCCTCGATACAAAAATTATTTCGTGTGTGACTAAATTGTACAAAATATTTGATATATTCTCATTAAAATAATATCTTTGCAGTATTGTATAATATTGTCTAATTAGTTTGTGTAATGGATTGGCCAGTAATTCATTATATGATTGTTGGTTTAGTTAGCTAGTTTTAATTCTGCATAATGCCGTGTATTCTTTTCTAGAAAACTAATGTTATAGATTAAAAAAAGCATTTGTATATTGGTCAAAGAATAGAAAATAAAGTTTAAAGTTTAAGTTAAATGTTTTAGTTTAAATAAAAATAAATAATTCAAAAAAATGGTAAATAGTAAATGTAGATAGATTAATAAAATGTCCCAATCATAGGTCATATCAAGATTACCAAAGACGTGGTGAGTCATCGACTCTGAGTTTTATACCAACTCAAGTTCCAGAATCTGTAAATGATTCTTTCCGACCAATGACAATTGAAGAATTGGTTCAGCAGCCTGGTCGTGAACTTCTTACATTTCTCGATCCGAGATGTCAAGGAAACTCGACATGGTAAATTAAATTTTCTATAATTATATTTAAAATAATTATTTTAATGCTATTCTATAATTATATTTAAAATAATTATTTAAATGCTATTGTAATAAAAGTTCGTAGGTTTGGTATTTCAAACAACGGATAAGCAAATCTATATTAAAGATGCTTCATTCTCTTTTGAACAACCATATACCAAATTTCGAGATATTCCGCACGAAGAACACCAAATTTGGTTCAGGACATTTTCGGTACGTTATTTAAATTTTAAATATAGAATTATTATATTAATTTTATTTATTATTATTTGAAAAATTTTAAATTAAAAATTTAGAATTTTTTTACTTTTAGGCACAAGAAATTGGAGCATCTCCAGATCACTTGCAACTTCTCGAGGCCGTCCACACGAACAAAAAGACTGGTCGTATCCAAGATGGTCTCGTTAGTGAGATCATCGAAAAAGTAAAAAAGAAAAAAGTGATTTTGAACCCAGTAGTCTCAAGTTCGTTCTTCATCTTCGGTCACCGAATTGCCTCATTCTGAAATTAACCGTCTTGTTCTTGATGTAAGTTTGATTTTTTTTATATAATTAATATTATAATAATTTTAACATGTCTACACTAAATCGTTTTTAACATTTGATTTAGAGCTCAAACTAACATGAATCCAACGTCCATGCTAATCTAGCTCAATTTTAAATGTCGTGAAATCATTTGAGACAGAAAGAGCTATGAGAAACAGATACAAGCCTCGATTCAAGGTTGTATGCGCGTGGGCTGTGTGGAGAAGATTAGGTGAGAAACTCAACATTAGGCTTATGGATGGGGGTTTTCTGTTTGGTAAAGGATGGAAGGGTGAAGTGAACCACATGAGGGGTGATGAACCTCGTGATAAATCACAAACTTAGAGCTAGGAGGACTGGTCTCAACTAGGTTCTAAGCACACAAGTCTCTTGAGAGAATAACTTGTAGAAAGAAAATTTGATCTTTATTAATTATCAAAAAGGTTGTCAAACTACAATACTGGAAGGAGCCTTATTAATATGCTCGACAGCTTGACCTTCTAGGGTCGACTCAAGAAAAGAAATGGAAAACTTACAAAAGTGGACAAATGGGAAAACTTACAAAAGTGCATAACCGAAAAAGGACTTCTACCTAAAATGTCTTTGACTCAAAAATGTAAAAAATCTAAATCCTACCCTGAAAAACAGAAACAGGCGAGTATATAATTTGAAAACTTACCTTTCTTACCTTTCAACCAAGAAATGGAAGATGGCCGACCTTGTGGCATGCACGCGCCTTTCTCTTAGTCTTCGACTTGGAATAGGGTTGCGAATCTTTGGCCCCTGACCTATCTCGCCACTAAAGCCCAAGTCTCTGAAGTCCCTTGCATTGTTGTGAAGCCTTTGGACTCTTCATTGCACTTCTGGCCCAATGTCCCTTGTCGATCATCTTCTAGGAGATTGTCGACCCACAAGCTGAATTTGTGGAAGAGCACCCTTGATCTGCTCCTTGACATTTCTCCTGGTGGCACCACTGGTATAGAGACTTCCTCTAGATGCATGTCTTGAAGCTGGTAGCTTATCTGGTCCGAGTATCCTTGTGTAGATGTGGAACTGGTGGTGCAATCGGCTGTATCGGCTGTACCGGCTGGACTGTGCGAGGTACTGGCCGAAATGTCATCGGAGCCGGCCAAGTTGATCCTGGAGCCGGCAGCATCACCAATTGGGCCAGCGGTATCATCCACGTCGCTGCCAGTTGGGCCAGAGGTTTGGGCCTCTCCGCCGGAAATATTGGTCTGTCTGGCCCGGCTGGTCGAAGGCCCGGCGGTACCGCTTGGGACGGCAGATGCGCCAAACGGCCCGGCTATCTCAGGCAAGCTCCCTGGTCGGCCAGTCTGGTCTCCTGGCCGGCCATACGACCTGATTTCCCCATCATCCCCTACCCCTTCAGTAGGTTTTATCCTCAAAACTTGTTCATCTGCATGGAAAGGGGCTAAATCAGTTATGTTGAACGTGTTAGACACATTAAACTCACCTGGAAGCTCGATCCGGTAGGCGTTGTTGTTGATCCTCTCCAGCACTCTGAATGGTCCATCTCCTCTTGGTGCCAGCTTTGAACTCCTTGGACAGCAAGTAATGCTGCCATGTCTCCAATGCTCGGACTAGGGCATAGAGCTCCTTGTCGTAGGTGGGGTAGTTGAGTGAGACACCACCTAGCTTCTCACTGAAGTATGCTACTGGCCTCCCTCCTTGGGTTAGCACTGCTCCTATGCCTATTCTAGAGGCATCACACTCCACTTCAAACGTCTTGTTGAAGTCGGGCAGGACTAGCACTGGTGCATGCGTAAGGCTGTCCTTCAAGGCCTGGAATGCCTTCTCTTGAGCTTCTCTCCAGCTGAATCCCACGTTCTTCTTCACTACTGCCGTCAATGGTGAGGCAATACTGCTGATGTTGGGCACGAATCTCTTGTAGAAGCTGGACAGACCGTGGAAACTCCTCACTTGGCTGATGTTGCTTGGTGTTGGCCATTCTTGTATGGCTCGAATCTTCTCTTCATCAACCTGTAAGCCCTGTGAACTTACAACAAAACCTAAGAAGACAAGTTTATGAGTACAAAAGATGCACTTCTTGAGATTGGTATAAAGCTCTTCTTGTCAAAGGGTTTTAAGCACCAACTCAAGATGTGTGAGGTGATCCCTTAAGCACTTACTATAAACTAAAATGTCGTCAAAGTAAACTACAACGAACTTACTCATGTACACCCTAAGAACTTGGTTCATAAGGCGCATGAAGGTGCTTGGGGCATTAGTCAAGCCGAATGGCATGACTGTCCACTCGTAGAGCCCTTGCTTTGTCTTGAAAGCAGTCTTCCACTCATCACCTTTCTTCATCCTGACCTGGTCGTATCCACTCTTGAGGTCTATCTTGGAGAAGACCGTGGCTCCACTCAGCTAATCTTGCATGTCATCCAGCCGTGGTATCGGATGCCGGTACTTGACTGTGATGTTGTTGATTGCTCGGTAGTCCACTCACATTCGCCAAATCACATCCTTCTTGGGCACTAGCAGCACTGATACAACACATGGACTGAGGCTTTCTCGAACATAGCCTTTCTCCATGAGCTCCTTGACTTGCTTCTCAAGTTCCTTAGACTCCTCTGGACTCATCCGGTAGGCTAGCCGGTTAGGCAGGGCTGCTCTGGGCACGAGGTCGATCTGGTGCCCTATGCCACGTAGGGGAGGCAAGCCTGCTGGTATCTCCTCTGGAAATACATCCTGGAACTTGTTGAGGAGGGCTGCTACTTCAGGAGGTAGCTCTACCTGTTCTTTCTCTACATTCAAAACTTCTTTGAAAACCATTAGTAGCATTAAATCCTTCATGGCTAAAGCTCTCCGAACATGACTCGGTTGAATGAGAAAGTTAGATTTAATGAGTTTCGTTTCCTTACTCATTTGCTGTTGAAGCTCATGTACCTGGGCAGGTGTGAGAGGAGCTAGGCTGACCTTTCTCTTGTCATGCACAATAGTGTAGAGATTGGTTCGGCCATCATGCCTTGTCTCCTTGTCAAACTGCCATGGTCTTCCTAGCAGAGGGTGGCCAGCTTGCATTGGCACCACGTCGCACACTACCTGGTCTTAGTATCTGCCCACACTGAATGGCACAGTTACTTGCTCATGGATCATCAGCTCCACTTTGTCATCGAGCCATCTCAGTCTATATGGTTGAAGGTGCCTTGTCTTCTCTAGACCTAGCTTATCAACCATGTACACACTAGCAACGTTAGTGCAAGAACCACCATCTATGATGAGGTTACATACCTTGCCCTTGGTGGTGCACCGGCTGTGCAAGATGTTCTCCCTTTGAATGGTCTCTGAGGCATCCACCATTGCACTGAGAATGCGTCTAGTGACCAGCACTCCCCCCCCCCACATCAGGGTACTCAATGTCACCGTATTCTCCTTCTGGTTCATAGTCCTCTTCATCTTGGGATTCATACTCTCCAGCTTCCGTAATCAGCACGACCCGGTTGTTTGGGCACTCTCTTGAAATGGGTCCGCGACCCCTACACTTAAAACAAGTGATGTCACGTGATCTTTGAGGGTTAGAGGACTTACTAGGCTCTCTCTGGTCACGGGTTGGCTCAGGAGGTTTGCTCTTGAACCGTGACTCGATCTCTATGCTTTGCCATTGTCTACGGGCTTGGGGCTATTGCTTGGCGCCCAAGGCGTCTTAGGCTTGCTGCGGATGTCTTGGCTCTTACGCCTGATGTGCTGCTCAGCCTGGACAGATAGGTGGAACAAGTCTTTAAAGTCATTGTAGATTTGCCTTTCCACCTTGCGGCTGATTCTTTCTTGCAGTCCATCCAAGAATTGTGCCATCAAAGCCTCCTCATCGTCATTGAGCTCCAGCCTGTTCCTTATCCTCTCAAACTCTTCATAGTACTCCTCTACTGATCTGGTACCCTGCTTAAGAGTACGAAAACGTCGTTGCAAATCTCTATGGAAATAAGGTGGAACAAATCTTTGTCTCATGAGATCTTTGATGTCGACCCACGAGTCTACGAGCCTTAATCTTTTCCTCCTTCGGTAGGAAACCTCACGATCCCACCAGATGAGAGCATTGTCCGTGAGTTGTGCTACTGTCATGGAGACTCTCCTAGGGCCTGGTTGGTTGTAGTGATCGAAGATGTGATCCATCCTCCTCTCCCAATCAAGGTAGGCTTCGGGGTCTACTTTTCCTGCAAAACTAGGAGGTGTTAATTTGACATCAGGATGAGTTACCCAGTTGTAGGTGTATTCATCTCCATCCTCATGATGTCTAGGAGTCATTCTTGGTCTTTGGTGATGACCATATGGCTCGAAGCCATCGCCTTCTGCTTCGGGTTGCCGTGGAGGTCCTCTCGGCCTAGGGTGATAGCCGTGAGGCTGTACGTCCTCATCTCCATCCGGCTGGGGCTCCTCCTGTTCGTGCCGTGTCCTAGGGTGCTCAGGACCCTCAGCACAGTCTTGCTCAGCCCTCACATGCCTTATGGCCTGGAATCTCACCGGCCTTTCCACGCGCTCCAACCTCTCGCCGATGGATGCGAGTTGTGTTTGGAGGGTGGTGAACATGGCCATCATGGCCTCAGCAGCGTCCTGATTTCCTTCTGCCATTGTGCTACAAGAAAGAAACACAAGTTATTTTGCTCGTAAGTTGATTAGGAGGGTTTTCGTTTTATAGGGGAATTCGAAAATTCCAAAAAGGAAAAAACTGGGAAAAAGGAAAAATTTGAAAAATGGAAAGTTTAGAAAAATGGAAACTCCCTATTAATTAGTGCTAGCTGTTTTTGGTGGATTTCTTTTGGTGGTTTTCTATTTTTTTTTTTTTGCTTTTTGATTTAACTTAATGGAAATATGCTTTTAATAAAAGTAAAGACGAAAAATGGCAATGCAAGAATGAACCTAAGCCCTAGTGATGCACGTAGAAGCTATTTGAATGTGACTTAACCTAATGTAAGAACTAGAAACAAAACTAATTAAATGATAGAAATAACCTGGTTTAGGAGCTTTAAGCTCTGATACCAAAATGATACAAGCCTCGATTCAAAGATGTATGCGCGTGGGCTGTGTGGAGAAGATTAGGTGAGAAACTCAACCTTAGGCTTCTGGATGGGGGTTTTCTGTTTGGTAAAGGATGGAAGGGTGAAGTGAACCACATGATGGGTGATGAACCTCGTGATAAATCACAAACTTAGAGCTAGGAGGACTGGTCTCAACTAGGTTCTAAGCGCACAAGTCTCTTGAGGGAATAACTTGTAGAAAGAAAATTCGATCTTTATTAATTATCAAAAAGGTTGTCAAACCACAATGCTGGAAGGAGCCTTATTAATATGCTCGACAGCTTGACCTTCTAGGGTCGACTCAAGAAAAGAAATGGACAACTTACAAAAGTGCACAAATGGAAAACTTACAAAAGTGCATAACCGAAAAAGGACTTCTATCTAAAATGTCTTTGACTCAAAAATGTAAACAATCTAAATCCTACCCTGAAAAACAGAAAGAGGCAAGTATATAATTTGAAAACTTACCTTTCTTACCTTTCAGCCAAGAAATGGAAGGTGGCCGACCTTGTGGCATGCACGCGCCTTGCTCCTAGTCTTCGACTTGGAGTAGGGTTGCGAATATTTGGGCCCCTGACCTCTCTTGCCACTAAAGCCCAAGTCTCTGAACTCACTTGAATTTTTGTGAAGCCTTTGGACTCTTCTTTGCACTTCTGGCCCAATGTCCCTTGTCGATCATCTTCTAGGAGCTTGTCGACCCACAAGCTGAATTTTGGAAGAGCGCCCTTGATCTGCTCCTTGTCATTTCTCCTGGTGGAACCACTGGTGTAGAGACTTTCTCTAGATGCATGTCTTGAAGCTGGTAGCTTATCTGGTCTGAGTCTCCTTGTGTAGATGTGGAAATGGTGGTGCAATCGGCTGGATCGGCTGTAGTGGCTGGACTGTGCGAGGTACTGGCCGAAATGTCATTGGAGCCGGCCAAGTTGATCCCGGAGCCAGCAGCATCACCAATTGGGCCGGCGGTGTCATCCACGTCGCCGCCGGTTGGGCCGGAGGTTTGGGCCTCTCCGCCGGAAATATTGGTTGGTCCGGCCCGGCTAGTCGAAGGCCCAGTGGTACTGCTTGGGCCTGCAGACGCGCCAAATGGCCCGGCTGTCTCGGGCAAGCTCCCTGGTTGGCCAGTCTAGTCTCCTGGCCGGCCATACGACCTGATGCCCCTATCAAGAAAGCCTCCAAGTATACGAGACTTGGTGTGGATCCACTTTCGAAAGGATAGATTTTCGAGTGAGAGGAAATCCAACCTTATGCCTAGGGTTGATGGTCCATTCAAAGTCCTCAGGAAGATTAATGACAATGCCTACCAGCTGTATTTTCAAGGTAAGTACCAAGTGAGTTCAAGTTTTAATGTTGCTGATTTGGTTACCTATTTTGCAGATGAAACAGATTTGATGTCAAATCCTTCTCAACTGGGGGAGGATGATGTGATCATGGTCAGAAAGGAACCTGAAATAAAGGAGCAGCTTGAACCTCAGCAAGAAGAAGCCAATGAGGAAGCCATTGAACAGCTAGAACGAGAAGAAGCTGAAGATCAAGCCTTGAAAATCTCTAATGGTCCCATTACTCGGTTCAAGCAAGCCAAACTCAAGACAGCGCTACAACACCTTCTCAACACCATTTAGGCCAGATTAGTGTGTGCTAATCCAACCACCATGGTTGTGATTCAAGCCAAAAACACCTCATCAAGAGAGGTATCTTGGATTGTACTCTTTTTTCCTCCCCTTAGTTTTGTCCCATTGGTTTTTCTAAGAGAGGTTTTTAATTAGGCAAGCCCAAGATACTTTACAACAGCCTCTTGATGAACCAAAGCCCATTCTACCCTATTATTCACACAAATGAAGAGGAACGATCAGTCAAGATGTTATTTACTTCTTAGTCTTCATTCTTAGTTGTTTTTGTAATTTCCTAATTTCTCTATAAATGCCTTGGTGGTTTCCTAGGAGTCTTTGTCTACTCCTATGCACCCCTTGGATCCTATACATACTCTCTTGTATCCCCCCTTCAAATCATCAAACATTTAATATCAAAAAACTTCTTCTTAATCTCGTTTGATCACCTCTTTGATTAAGGAATTTGGATCATCATCCCATTCCTCTCAAAAGCCAAAAGACTAAGGGCTTTTCATATCCCTTGGAAGATTAACTTCATTCCACCTCTTGCCCAATCTGTCTGGTCGAAGATGGTAAATAGGTAAGTTTTCAATTATATATTTGCCTTTTCTGTTTTGCAGGGTAGGAATTAGTAATTTTTTGAGTCAAGAACATTTAAATAGATGTCCTTTTGCGGTTATTCCCTTTTGTAATCTTTCCTTTATGCACTTTTGTATTTTTTCCTTTTCTTTTTGGGTCGACACTAGAAGATTAAAGCTGTTGAGCATATTAATAAGGCTCCTTTCAGCATTGTAGTTCGATAAGTTTTTGATATTAATAAAGAGTGCATTTTTCTTATGAGTTTTTTTCCTAAAAAACTCTAATCGCTTAGAACTCTATTTGAGACCAGCCCTCCTAGCTTCTAAGTTGTGATTTATCACGAGGTTTTCCATCCTTCATATGTTTCACTTCACCCCACCACCCAATACCCACCAAAAAACCCCATTCCAGAAGCCTAAAGCCGAGTTTCTCGCCTAATCTTCTCCAACTGGTCCAAGTGTGTTATGGCCTTGATTCAAGGCTTGTATCATTTTGATATCAGAGCTTAAGCTCCTAAAACCAGGTTGTTTCTATCCTTTATTTCAGTCTTTATTCAGTTTCGTTCATTAGTTTAGTTCCATTCAAAAAAACTCAAAAAAATATCACCTAAAAAACCAAACCGAGTGCAACCTATCTTCTATGTGCATCACTAGGGGTTAGGTTCATTCTTTTCATTGCTTCTTTGTTTACTAAAGCATATTTACATTAATCTTAGGTTAAAAATCGAAAATTAAAAAGAAAATTACCAAGAAAATCAAAGAAAAATTGGCCAAAAGAATCTAGGAGATTTGCATCATTAATTGTTAGATTTGCATCATTAATTATTTTCCTTTTCTTAAATTTTTCCTTTTATCTACTTTTGCCCTTTCTTTAAATTTCCCCTACTATAAAAACCCTATTTTTATTAGGAGAATAAAGAATTATTAGGAGAAAATAACCCTATTTTTCTTGTAGCAAGCGATGGCTGAAGGAGGAAATGAAGATTCCACCGAGGCCATGATGGTCATGTTCACCATATTCCAAACCCAACTCGCATCAATAGGCGATAGGCTGGAGCGTGTGGAAAGACCGGTGAGATTCCAGGCCATAAGGCACATGAGGGCTGGCCAAGACCCTGCTGAAGGTCTTGACCACCCAAGGCCACGCCCAGAACAAGAGGAGCCCCACACGGATGAAGATGAGGGCCACCAGCCTCACGGCTATCACACTAGGCTGAGAGGACCTCCACGGCAACCAGTAGAAGAGAGCAATGGCTACGAGCCCTATGGTCACCACCAGAGACCACGAATGCCCCCTAGACATCATGAGGATGGAGATGACTATGCCTAAAATCGGGTAAACAATCATGACGTCAAACTAACACCTCCAAGTTTTGCAAGGAAAGTACACCCCGAGGCCTATCTAGATTGGGAAAGGAGGATGAATCACATCTTCGACCAATACAACCAACTAGGCCCTAGGAGAGTCTCCATGGTAGTAGCACAACTCACGGATATTGCCCTCATCTGGTGGGATCGTGAGACTTCTGACCGAAGGAGAAGGAGATTGAGACCTGTAGATTCTTGGGTCGACATGAAGGATCTCATGAGACAAAGGTTTGTTCCACCTTATTTTCATAGGGATTTGCAATGCCGTTTTTGTACTCTTAAACAGGGGAAAAATCAGTGGAGGAGTACTCTGAGAAGTTGGAGAGACTAAGGAATAGACTGGAGCTCAATGATGATGAAGAAGCATTGATGGCTCAATTCTTGGATGGATTGCAAGAAAGAATGAGCCGGAAAGTGGAGAGACAAATCTATAGTGACTTCAAGGACTTGGTCCACCTTTCTGTCCAGGCTGAACAACACATCAAGCGTAAGAGCCAAGACATACGCAACAGACCTAAGACGCCTTGGGCACCAAGCAATGGCACCAAGCCCGTAGACAAAGGCAAAAGCATAGAGATAGAGTCACGGTTCAAGAGCAAGCCTCCTGAACAAACCCGTGACCAGAGAGAGCCTAGTAAGTCTTCTAACCCTCAGAGATCACATGATATCACTTGTTTTAAGTGTAGGGTTCGTGGTCACATCTCAAGGGAGTGCCCAAACAACTGGGTCATGCTAATCACAGAGGCTGGAGACTACGAGTCTCAAGATGAAGAGAATTTTGAACCAGAAGCAGAATATGGAGACATAGAGTATCCTGATGTGGGAGAGTGATACAAGCCTTGATTCAAGGATGTATGCGCGTGGGCTGTTTGTAGAAGATTAGGTGAGAAACTCAACCTTAGGCTTCTGGATAGGGGTTTTCTGGTTGGTAAACGATGGAAGGGTGAAGTGAACCACACGAGGGGTGATGAACCTCGTGATAAATCACAAACTTAGAGCTAGGAGGGCTGGTCTCAACTAGGTTCTAAGCGCACAAGTCTCTCTTGAGAGAAAGCTCGTAGGGAAAAAGTTCTACTTTATTAATAATCAAAAGGTTGTCGAACTACAATGCTGGAAGGAGCCTTATTAATATGCTCGACAGCTTGACCTTCTAGGGTCGACTCAAATAAAGAAAAGGAAAGTTTACAAAAGTGCACAAAAGGAAAAGATACAAAAGTGCATAACCGAAAAAGGACCTATTCCTAAAATGTTCTTGACTCAAAAATGTAAAGCAACTAGATCCTACCCTGCAAAACAGAAAGAGGCATATATTCGAATGTAAACTTACCTTAACTCACCTCACGGCCAAGAAATGGAAGGTGGCCGTCCTTGTGGCATGCACGCGCCTTGCTCCTAGTCTTCGACTTGGAGTAGGGTTAAATATCTTTGGGCCCTGACCTCTCTTGCCACTAAAGCCCAAGTCTCTGATGTTCCTTGTGTTGTTGAGAAGCCTTTGGACTCTAATTTGCTCTTCTGGCCCATTGTCCTTAGCTGCTCTTCCTCTAGGAGCTTGTCGACCCATAAGCTGAATTTGTGGAAGAGTGCTCTTGATCTGCTTCTTGTCATTGCTCCTGGAGGTACCACTGGTGTAGATACTTCCTCTAAGTGCATGTCCTGGAGCTGGTAGCTCATTTGGTCCGAGTCCTCTTGTGTAGAAGTGGAAGTGTGCGTGTACTCGGCTGGATGGCCTGTACCGGCTGGATTGTGCGCGGTACTGGCCGGAATGACTTCAGGACCGGCCAAGTTGATCCCGGAGTCGGCGGTGTCATCAGGGGACCGGCGGTGTCATTCACGTCCCCACCAAGTGTGCCGGAAGCTTGGGCCTCTCCGCCGGCGATGTTGACCGGTCTGGTCCTATAGGTCGAGGGTCCGGCGGTACTGTCTGGTCCGGCAGGCGCGCCAGATGGTCCTGCTGTCTCGGGCAAGCTTCCTGGTCGGCCAGTCTGGTCTCCTGGCTGGATGTACGACCTGATGTCCTCATCATTCCCTCCCTCTTCAGTAGGTTTTGTCCTCAAAACTGGATCATCTGCATGGAAAGGGGCCAAGTCAGTAACATTGAACGTATTGGACACATTAAACTCACCTGGAAGCTCGATCCGGTAGGCGTTGTTGTTGATCCTCTCGAGCACTCTGAATGGTCCATCTCCTCTTGGTGCTAGCTTGGAACTCCTTAGGTTTGGGAACCTCTCCTGCCGTAGGTGTAGCCACACCCAATCGCCTGGTTGAAAGATCACCTCCTTTCTTCCCTTGTTGGCATGAGTCACGTACTGTCCGGTCCTCTTCTCCAAGTTTTCTGCTACCTTCTGGTGTAACCTCCTTATGAACTCTGCTTTGGATGCTCCGTTGAGGTTGGTCATCTCAGCTGGTGGCAGTGGTGTTTGCTCCAATGGGGTGAGAGGGTTGAAGCCGTATACCACTTCAAATGGTGTCTTCTTGGTTGCTGAGTGCACGGCTCGGTTGTAGGCGAACTCAATGAATGGCAGGCACTCCACCCAAGTCTTTAGGTTCTTCCCTAGTGTAGTTCTGAGAAGAGTTGATAGTGTCCTGTTGACAACTTCAGTTTGGCCATCGGTTTGAGGATGGCAAGTGGTTGAGAAGAGTAGCTTCGTGCCTAGCTTTCTCCAAAGGGTCCTCCAGAAATGGCTGAGGAACTTGGTGTCCCTGTCTGATACAATGGTCCTTGGCACTCCATGAAGCCGTACTATCTCCCTGAAGAACAGCTCAGCTGTTTGTGTGGCATCATTGACATTGGCACATGGGATGAAGTGTGCCATCTTGGAGAATCTGTCCACCACTACAAAGATTGCATCTTTGTGGTTGATCTTGGGCAGACCTAGAACAAAATCCATCGAGATGTCCACCCATGGATGTGTTGGTATGGGCAGTGGGAGATACAACCCGTGAGGTTGCACTCGGGACTTTGCCTTCTTGCAAGTAATGCATCTTGCACAATGTGCTTCTACTGTCCTCTTGATGTGTGGCCAGTAGAAGTGCTCCTTGACCACTGCTAGAGTCTTGTCGACACCAAAGTGGCCCATGAGTCCTCCTCCATGAGCTTCTCGGATGATAAGCTCCCTTAGTGATCCTTGTGGTATGCACAGCCTTCTTTCTCGGAACAAGAATCCCTCATGGATGTAGAATTTGCCATGACTCCCTGTGCTACACTCCTTGTAGCTCTCAGCAAGGTCAGGATCATCCTTGTATAGATCCTTGATGTGCTCGAATCCTAGGACCTTTGCCTCCATGGTTGATATCAAGGCAAACCTCCTTGATAGTGCATCGGCTACCACATTGTCTTTGCCCTTCTTGTACTTGATGATGTACGGGAAGGTTTCTATGAACTCCATCCACCTGGCATGTCTCCTCTTGAGATTGGTTTGCCCTCTGAGGTGTTTGAGATCACAAACTCCTTGGACAGCAAGTAATGCTGCCAAGTCTCCAATGCTCGGACAAGGGCATAGAGCTCCTTGTCATAAGTGGGGTAGTTCAGTGAGGCACCACCTAGCTTCTCACTGAAGTATGCCACTGGTCTCCCTCCTTGAGTTAGCACTGCTCCTATGCCTATTCCAGAGGCATCACACTCCACTTCAAACGTCTTGTTGAAGTCGGGAAGGACTAGCACTGGTGCGTGTGTAAGGCTGTCCTTCAGGGCCTGGAATGCCTTCTCCTGAGCTTCTCCCCAGCTGAATCCCACGTTCTTCTTCACTACTGCCGTCAGTGGTGAGGCAATACTGCTGAAGTTGGGCACGAATCTCCTATAGAAGCTGGCCAGTCCGTGGAAGCTCCTTACTTGGCTGATGTTTCCTGGTGTTGGCCATTCTTGTATGGCTCGAATCTTCTCTTCATCAACCTGTAGGCCCTGTGAACTCACAACAAAACCTAAAAAGACAAGCTTATCAGTACAAAAGGTGCACTTCTTGAGATTGGCATAAAGCTCTTCTTGTCGAAGGGTTTTAAGTACCATCTCAAGATGTGTGAGTGTTCCCGTAGGCACTTACTATAAACCAAAATGTCATCAAAGTAAACTACTACAAACTTACTGATGTACGCCCTAAGAACTTGGTTCATAAGGCGCATGAAGGTGCTTGGGGCATTAGTCAAGCCAAATGGCATGACTGTCCACTCGTAGAGCCCTTGCTTTGTCTTGAAAGCAGTCTTCCACTCATCACCTTCCTTCATTCTTACCTGGTGGTATCCACTTTTGAGGTCTATCTTGGAGAAGACCGTGGCTCCACTCAGCTCATCTAGCATGTCATCCAGTCGTGGTATTGGATGCCTATACTTGACTGTGATGTTGTTGATTGCTCGGCAGTCCACACACATGCGCCAAGTCCCATCCTTCTTGGGCACTAGTAGCACTGGTACGGCACATGGACTGAGGCTCTCTCGAACATATCCTTTCTCCAGGAGCTCCTTGACTTGCTTCTCAAGCTCTTGGACTCCTCTGGACTCATCCGGTAGGCTGGCCGGTTGGGCAGGGCTGCTCCGGGCACTAGATCATCTGGTGTTCTATGCCACGTAAAGGAGGCAAGCCTGCTGGTATCTCCTCTGGAAATACATCCTGGAATTTGTTGAGGAGTGTTGCTACTTCATGAGGTAGCTCTACCTGTTCTTTTTCTACATTCAACACTTCTTTGAAAACCATTAGTAACATTAATCCTTCGAGGCTAAAGCTCTCCGGACATGGCTTGGTTGAATAAGAAAATTAGACTTGATAAGTTTCTTTTCCTTACTCATTTGGAGTTGTAGCTCATGTACCTGGGCAGGTGTAAGAGGAGCCAAGCTGACCTTTCTTTTGTCATGCACAAAAGTGTAGAGATTGGTTCGGACATCATGCCTGGTCTCTTTGTCAAACTGACATGGTCTTCCTAGTAGAAGATGGCCAGCTTGCATGGGCACCACGTCGCACGACCTGGTCTTGGTACTTGCCCACACTGAATGGCACAGTGACTTGCTCATGAATCTTGAGCTCCACTTTGTCATCAAGCCATCTCAGTCTATATGGTCGAGGATGCCGTGTCCTCTCTAGACCTAGCTTATCAACCATATACGCACTAGCAACGTTAGTGCAAGAACCACCATCTATGATGAGGTTACATACCTTTCCTTGATGGTGCAACGGCTGTGGAAGATGTTCTCCCTTTGGATGGTCTCTGAAGGATCCACCATTGCACTGAGGATACGTCTAGTGACCAGCACTTCCCCCACATCAGGGTACTCAATGTCACCATATTCTCCTTCTGGTTCATAGTCCTCTTCATCTTGGGACTCATATTCTCCTGCCTCCGTAATCAGCATGACTCGGTTGTTTGGGCACTCCCTTGAGATGTGTCCACGTCCCCTGCACTTGAAACAAGTTATGTCACGTGATCTTTGAGGGTTAGAAGACTTACCAGGCTCTCTCTGGTCACGGGTGGGTTCAGGAGGCTTGCTCTTGAACCTTGACTCGATCTCTACGCTTTTGCCTTTGTCCACTGTCTTAGGCATGTTGCTTGGTGCCCAAGGTGTCTTAGGCTTGCTGCGGATGTCTTGGCTCTTACGTTTGATGTGCTGTTCAGCTTGCACAGATAGGTGGAACAAGTCCTTGAAGTCGTTGTAGATTTGCCTTTCCACCTTGCAGCTGATCCTTTCTTGGAGTCCATCCAAGAATTGTGCCATCAATGCTTCTTCATCATCATTGAGCTCCAATCTGTTCCTTAACCTCTCGAACTCTTCATAGTACTCCTCTACTGATCTGGTACCCTGCTTAAGAGTACGAAAACGTCGTTGCAAATCCCTATGAAAGTAAGGTGGAACATACCTTTGTCGCATGAGGTCTTTCATGTCGACCCATGAGTCTACGGGCCTCATTCTCTTCCTCCTTCTGTCAGATACCTCACGATCCCACCAGATGAGGGCATTGTCCGTGAGTTGTGCTACTGCCATTGAGACTCTCCTAGGTCCTGGTTGGTTGTAGTGATCAAAGATATGATCCATTCGCTTCTCCCAATCTAGGTAAGCCTCGGGGTCTACTTTTCCTGCAAAAGTTGGAGGAGTTAGTTTAACATCAGGATGAATTACCCGGTTATAGGTGTGTTCATCTCCATCCTCATGACGTCTAGGAGGCATTCTTGGTCTCTGGTGAAGACCATATGGCTCAAAGCCATCATCTTCTGCCTCTGGTTTCCGTGGAGGTCCTCTCGGCCTATGGTGATAGTTATGAGGTTGTGTGTCCTCATCTCCATCTGGCTGGGGTTCCTCCTGTTCGTGCCGTGTCCTAAGGTACTCAGGACCCTCAGGACGGTCTTGATCAGCTCTCACGTGCCTTATGGCCTGGAATCTTACTGGTCTCTCCACGCGCTCCAACCTCTCGCCTATGGATGCGAGTTGTGTTTGGAGTGTGGTGAACATGGCCATCATGGCTTCAGCTGCGTCTCTATTCTCTTCTCCCATGGTGTGCTACAAAGAAAGAAGATAATTAGGGTGCTCCTAAATTATTAGGAGAGTTTTCTTTTTATATGTGGTTTGAAAAAATGCAAAAAGGAAAAATTCTAAGGAAAGGAAATTCGAAAAAAGGAAACTTCCTAGACAACTTGTGCTAGCTGTCCAATTCGAATTCTTTTAGTATCTTTTCTATTTTCTTTTTCTTTTCTTTTTAATTAAACTTAAAAATAAAGGAAATATGACTTAAACAAAAAGGAAAACGTGTATGCAATGCAAAAAGTGAATCTAAACCCTAGTGATACACGTAGGAGGCTAGATGCACTCGGTTTGGAGTTTGATGTTGTTTTTTTATTTTTCTTGAATACGACTTAAACTAATGCAAGAACTAGAAATAAGACAAGCAAAAGGATAGAAACAACCTGGTTTAGGAGCTTTAAGCTCTGATACCAAAATGATACAAGCCTTGATTCAAGGATGTATGCGTGTGGGCTGTTTGTAGAAGATTAGGTGAGAAACTCAACCTTAGGCTTCTGGATAGGGTTTTCTGGTTGGTAAACGATGGAAGGGTGAAGTGAACCACACGAGGGGTGATGAACCTCGTGATAAATCACAAACTTAGAGCTAGGAGGGCTGGTCTCAACTAGGTTCTAAGCGCACAAGTCTCTCTTGAGAGAAAGCTCGTAGGGGAAAAGTTCTACTTTATTAATAATCAAAAGGTTGTCGAACTACAATGCTGGAAGGAGCCTTATTAATATGCTCAACAGCTTGACCTTCTAGGGTCGACTCAAATAAAGAAAAAGGAAAGTTTACAAAAGTGCACAAAAGGAAAAGATACAAAAGTGCATAACCGAAAAAGGACCTATTCCTAAAATGTTTTTGACTCAAAAATGTAAAGCAACTAGATCCTACCCTGCAAAACAGAAAGAGGCATATATTCGAATGTAAACTTACCTTAACTCACCTCACGGCCAAGAAATGGAAGGTGGCCGTCCTTGTGGCATGCACGCGCCTTGCTCCTAGTCTTCGACTTGGAGTAGGGTTAGGAATCTTTAGGCCCTGACCTCTCTTGCCACTAAAGCCCAAGTCTCTGAAGTCCCTTGCATTGTTGAGATACCTTTGGACTCTTCTTTGCACTTCTGGCCGACTGTCCTTAGTCGATCTTCCTCTAGGAGCTTGTCGACCCATAAGCTGAATTTGTGGAAGAGTGCTCTTGATCTGCTTCTTGTCATTGCTCCTGGAGGTACCACTGGTGTAGATACTTCCTCTAAGTGCATGTCCTGGAGCTGGTAGCTCATTTGGTCCGAGTCCTCTTGTGTAGAAGTGGAAGTGCGCGTGTACTCGGCTGGATCGGCTGTACCGGCTGGATTGTGCGTGGTACTGGCCGGAATGACTTCAGGACCGGCCAAGTTGATCCCGGAGTCGGCGGTGTCATCAGGGGGACCGGCGGTGTCATTCACGTCCCCACCAAGTGTGCCGGAAGCTTGGGCCTCTCCGCCGGCGATGTTGACTGGTCTGGTCCTATAGGTCGAGGGTCCGGCGGTACTGTTTGGTCTGGCAGGCGCGCCAGATGGTCCTGCTGTCTCGGGCAAGCTTCCTGGTCGGCCAGTCTGGTCTCCTGGCTGGATGTACGACCTGATGTCCTCATCAGAGAGGTACTGTTCACAAGACGCATCCTCAATGCAATGGTCGACCCCTCCGAGACCATTCAAAGGGAGAATATCTTCCACAGCCAGTGCACCATCAAGGGCAAGGTATCTAACCTTATCATAGATGATGGTTCTTGGACTAACGTGTCTAGTGCATATATTGTTGATAAGCTAGGTCTAGAGAAGACTAAGCACCCCCGGCCATATCGACTGAGATGGCTAGATGACAAGGTGGAGCTCATGATTCATGAGCAAGTAACCGTGCCATTCAGTGTGGACAGATATCAAGACCAGGTAGTTTGTAACGTGGTACCCATGCAACCTGGCCATCTTCTTATAGGAAGCCCATGGCAATTCAACAAGGAGACAAGGCATGCCGGACCAATTTATACACTTTTGTGCATGACAAGAGAAAGGTCAGCCTAGCCCGTCTCACTCCTGCCCAGGTACACGAGTTGCAACTACAAATGAGTAAGGAAAAGAAGCTCATTAAATCTAATTTTCTTGTTCAACCAAGTCATGTCCGGAGAGATTTGGCCTCTAAGGACTTAATGTTACTAATGGTCTTTAAAGAAGCTTTGAGTGCAGAAAAAGAACAGGTAGAGCTACCCCCTGAAGTAGCAGCCCTCCTCAACAAGTTCCAAGATGTATTTCCTGAGGAGATACCAGTAGGCTTGCCACCTCTATGCGGCATTGAGCACCAGATTGACCTCATACCCGGAGCAGCCTTGCCCAATTGACCAGCCTACCAGATGAGTCTAGAGGAATCCAAGGAACTTGAAAAGCCAGTTAAGGAGCTCCTGGAGAAAGGCTATGTTCGAGAGAGCCTCAGCCCATGTGCCATACCAATATTGCTAGTTCCCAAGAAGGATGGGACTTGGCGAATGCTCGTAGACTGCCGAGCCATAAACAACATCACAATCAAGTACCGGCACCCTATACCACAGCTGGATCACATGATGGATGAGCTGAGTGGAGCCACGGTCTTCTCCAAGATAAACCTCAAGAGTGGATACCACCAGGTCAGAATGAAAGAAGGTGATGAGTGGAAAATTGCTTTCAAGACAAAGCAAGGGCTCTACGAGTGGAAAGTCATGCCATTTGGCTTGACTAATGCCCCAAGCACCTTCATGCGCCTTATGAACCAAGTTCTTAAGGCTTACATCAGTAAGTTTGTAGTAGATTACTTTGATGATATACTTTTCTATAGTAAATGCCTTAGGACATCACACATCTTGAGATGATACTTAAAACCCTTCGACAATAAGAGCTTTATACCAATCTCAAGAAGTGCACTTTTTGTATTCACAAGCTTGTGTTTCTTAGGCTTTGTTGTGAGTTCACAGGGCTTAGAGGTTGATGAGCGGAAGATTCGAGCCATACAAGAGTGCCCAACTCCGAGCAACATCAGCCACGTAAGAAGCTTTCATTGCCTGGCCAGCTTCTACCGGAGATTTGTGCCCAACTTCAGCAGCATTTCCACACCATTGACGGCAGTGGTAAAGAAGAATGTGGGGTTTAGCTGGGGAGAAGCTCAAGAGAAAGCATTCAAGTCCTTAAAGGACAGCCTCACTCACGCACCAGTACTAGTCTTGCCCGCCTTCAACAAAATGTTTGAGGTGGAGTGTGATGCCTCTGGAATAGGCATAGGTGCGGTGCTAACCCAAGGAGGTAGACCAGTGGCATACATCAGTGAGAAGTTAGGTGGGGCCTCACTGAATTACCCCACCTATGACAAGGAGCTCTATGCCCTAGTCCGAGCCTTGGAGACTTGGCAACATTACTTGTTGTCCAAGGATTTTGTGATCCACACTGATCACGAGACTCTCAAACACCTTAGAGACCAAACCAAGCTCAAGAGAAGACATGCTAGGTGGATGGAGTTCATAGAAACCTTCCCTTACGTCATAAAATACAAGAAGGGCAACGATAATGTGGTAGCCGATGCACTATCAAGGAGGTTTGCCTTGATCTTAACAATGGAAGCAAATGTCTTAGGATTTGAGCACATCAAGGACCTATAAAAGGATGATCCTGACTTTGCTAAGAGCTACAAGGAGTGTGGCACAGGGAGTGATGAGGACATCAGGTCGTACATCCATCCAGGAGACCAGACTGGCCAACCAGGAAGCTTGCCCGAGACAGCCGGGCCAATTGGCACGTCTGCCGGACCAAGCAGTACCGCCGGACCCTCGACCAATAGGACCAGACCGGTCAGCATTGCCGGCGGAGAGGCCCAAGCTTCTGGCACACTTGGTGGCGACATGGATGACACCACCGGTCCCCTTGGTGATGCCACCGACTCCGGGATCAACTTGGCCGGTCCTGAAGGCATTCCGGCCAGTACCTCGCACAATCCTGCCGGTACAGCCGATCCAGCCGAGTACACGCGCATTTCCACTTCCACACAAGAAGACTCGGACCAGATGAGCTACCAGCTCCAGGACATGCACCTAGAGGAAGTCTCTACACCAGTGGTACCTCAAGTAGCAATGACAAGAAGCAGATCAAGGGCACTCTTCCACAAATTCAGCTTATGGGTCGACAAGCTCCTAGAGGAAGATCGACTAAGGACAATTGGCCAGAAGTGCAAAGAAGAGTCCAAAGGCTTTTCAACAATGCAAGGGACTTCAGAGACTTGGGCTTTAGTGGCAAGAGAGGTCAGGGCCTAAAGATTCCTAACCCTACTCCAAGTCGAAGACTAGGAGCAAGGCGCGTGCATGCCACAAGGACGGCCACCTTCCATTTCTTGGCCGTGAGGTAAGTAAGGTAAGTTTTCAATTAGAATATTTGCCTCTTTCTGTTTTGCAGGATAGGATCTAGAATATTTACATTTCTTGACTGAAAAACATTTTAGGAATATGTCCTTTTTCGGTTATGCACTTTTGTACATTTTCCATTTGTGCACTTTTGTAATCTTTCCTTTTCTTTCTTTGAGTCGACCCTAGAAGGTCAAGCTGTCGAGCATATTAATAAGGCTCCTTCCAGCATTGTAGTTCAAGAACTTTTTGATATTAATAAAGTGCGAATTTTCTCTTTACAAGTTTTTCTCTCAAAGAAGCTTGTGCGCTTAGAACCTAGTTGAGACCAGCCCGCCTAGCTCTAAGTTTATGATTTATCACGAGGTTCATCACCCCTCGTGTGGTTCACTTCACGTTTCCATCAAATACCAACCCAAAAACCCCTATCCAAGAAGTCTAAGGTCGACTTTCTCACCTAACCTTCTCCAAACAGCCCACGCGCATATAAGCCTTGAATCGAGGGTTGTATCATTTTGGTATCAGAGCTTAAAGCTCCTAAACCAGGTTGTTTCTATCCTTTAGCTTGTTTGTTTCTTGTTATTGCATTAGTTTAATTTTCATTCAAGAAAATCAAAAAAAAACATCTAAGTTCATACCGAGTGCATCTAGTTCCTACGTGCATCACTAGGTTCTAGAATCATTCTTGCATTGCTATTTTCGACTTTCCTTTTTGTTAGAATCATATTTCTATTATTTTTAAAGTTAAATTAAAAGAAAGAAAAAGAAAATAGGAAAAATACCTAAAGGATTCGAATTGGACAGCTAGCAATAGTTGTCAAGAAAGTTTCCTTTTATTCAAATCTTCATATCTCCGAATTTCCAATTCTCAGATTTTTTCCTTTTTGCATTTTTTCGAATCCCCCTTATAAAAAGAAAACCCTCCTAATAATTTAGGAGCAGCATAACTTGTCTTCTATCCTTGTAGTATGCAATGGCAGAAGAAAATAGAGAAGCAACCGAAGCCATGATGGCCATGTTCACCACCCTCCAAACGCAACTCGCATCCATAGGCGAGAGATTGGAGCGCGTGGAGAGGCCTGTGAGATTCCAGGCCATAAGGCACGTGAGAGCTGAGCAAGATCATGTTGAGGGTACTGAGCACCTTAGGACACGGCACGAAGAGGAGGAGCCCCAGCCAGATGGAGATGAGGATACACAACCTCATAACTATCACCATAGGCCGAGAGGACCTCCACGGCAACCAGAGGCAGAAGATGATGGCTTCGAGCCATATGGTCTTCACCAGAGACCAAGGATGCCTCCTAGACATCATGAGCATGGAGATGAACACGCCTACAACCGGGTAACTCATCCTGATGTTAAGCTAACGCCTCCAAAGTTTACAGGAAAAGTAGACCCCGAGGCTTACCTAGATTGGGATAGAAGAATGAATCATATCTTTGATCATTACAACCAACCAGGGCTTAGGAGAGTCTCAATGGCAGTAGCACAACTCACGGACAATGCCCTCATCTGGTGGGATCGTGAGGTATCCGACAGAAGGAGGAAAAGAATGAGGCCCATAGACTCCACTCAGCTTGTTTCGAAAATTTGCAAAAAGGAAAAAATCTGAGAATTGGAAATTCAAAAATGTGAAGATTTGAAAAAAAAGGAAACTTTCTTGACAACTTGTGCTAGCTGTTCAAATCGAATTCCTTTGGTATTTTTCCTATTTTCTTTTTCTTTTCTTTTCAATTTAACTTAAAAATAAAGGAAATATGATTTAAACAAAAAAGGAAAACGTGAATGGTAATGCAAAAGTGAATCTAAACCCTAGTGATACACGTAGAAGGCTAGATGCACTCGGTTTGGAGTTTGATGTTATTTTTTTTATTTTTCTTGAATGCGACTTAAACTAATGCAATAACTAAAAACAAAACAAGCTAAAGGATAGAAACAACCTGGTTTAGGAGCTTTAAGCTCTGATACCAAAATGATACAAGCCTTGATTCAAGGATGTATGCGCGTGGGCTGTTTGGAGAAGTTTAGGTGAGAAACTCGACCTTAGACTTCTGGGATAGGGGTTTTTGGATTGGTATTCGATGGAAAGATGAAGTGAACCACATGAGGGGTGATGAACCTCGTGATAAATCACAAACTTAGAGCTAGGAGGGCTGGTCTCAACTAGATACTAAGCGCACAAGATTCTTGAGAGAAAACTTGTTGGGGAAAAGTTCTATCTTTATTAATATCAAAAAGGTTGTCGAACTACAATGCTGGAAGGAGCCTTATTAATATGCTCGACAGCTTGACCTTCTAGGGTCGATCCAAATAAGAAAAGGAAAACTTACAAAAGTGCACAAAAGGAAAAGATACAAAAGTGTATAATCGAAAAAGGACCTATTCCTAAAATGTCTTTGACTCAATAAAAGTCAATATTCTAGATCCTACCCTGCAAAACAGAAAGAGGCATATATTCAAATTGAAACTTACCTTAACTTACCTCATGGCCAAGAAATGGAAGGTGGCCTTCCTTGTGGCATGCACGCGCCTTGCTCCTAGTCTTCGACTTGGAGTAGGGTTAAGAATCTTTGGGCCCTGACCTCTCTTGCCACTAAAGCCCAAGTCTCTGATGTCCTTTGTGTTGTTGAGAAGCCATTGGACTCTTCCTTGCATTTTTGGCCCATTGTCCTTAGTCGATCTTCCTCTAAGAGCTTGTCGACCCATAAGCTGAATTTGTGGAAGAGTGCCCTTGATCTGCTTCTTGTCATTGCTCCTTGAGGTACCACTGGTGTAGATACTTCCTCTAGGTGCATGTCCTGGAGCTGGTAGCTCATTTGGTCCGAGTCTTCTTGTGTAGAAGTGGAAATGCGCGTGTAATTGGCTGGATCGGCTGTACCGGCTGGATTGTGCGAGGTACTGGCCGGAATGCCTTCAGGACCGGCCAAGTTGATCCCGGAGTTGGCGGCATCACCAGAGGGACCAGCGGTGTCATCCACGTCGCCACCAAGTGTGCCGGAAGCTTGGGCCTCTCCGCCGGCAATGCTGGTTGCTCTGGTCCTTGTGGTCGAGGGTCCGGCGGTACTGCTTGGGCCGGCAGGCGTGCCAGATGGTCCGGCTGTCTCAGGCAAGCTTCCTGGTCGGCCAGTCTGGTCTCCTGGTTGGATGTACGAACTGATGTCCTCATCAATAGACCTCAAGAGTGGATACCACCAGGTCAGGATGAAGGAAGTTGATGAATGGAAGACTGCTTTCAAGACAAAGCAAGGGCTCTATGAGTGGACAGTCATGCCATTCGGCTTGACTAATGCCCCAAGCACCTTCATGCGTCTAATGAACCAAGTTCTTAGGGCGTACATCAGTAAGTTTGTAGTGGTTTACTTAGATGATATATTAGTTTATAGTAAGTGCCTACGGGAACACCTCACACATCTTGAGATGGTGCTTAAAACCCTTCGACAAGAAAAACTCTATGCCAATCTCAAGAAGTGCATCTTTTGTACTGATAAACTTGTCTTTTTAGGTTTTGTTGTAAGTTCACAGGGCCTACAGGTTGATGAAGAGAAGATTCGAGCCATACAAGAATGGCCAACACCAGGCAACATCAGCCAATGAGGAGCTTCCACGGACTGGCCAGCTTCTATAGGACATTTGTCCCCAACTTCAGCAGTATTGCCTCATCATCGATGGCAGTAGTGAAGAAGAACGTGGGATTCAGCTTGGGAGAAGCTCAGGAGAAGGCATTCCAGGCCTTGAAGGACAGCCTTACACATGCACCAGTGCTAGTCCTGCCCGACTTCAACAAGACGTTTGAAGTGGAGTGTGATGCCTCTGGAATAGGCATAGGAGCAGGGCTAACCCAAGGAGGGAGACCAGTGGCATACTTCAGTGAGAGGCTAGGTGGTGCCTCACTGAACTACCCCAATTACGACAAGGAGCTTTATGCCCTTGTCCGAGCATTGGAGACTTGGCAGCATTACTTGCTGCCCAAGGAGTTTGTGATCCACACTGATCACGAGACTCTCAAACACCTCAGAGGGCAAACAAATCTCAAGAGGAGACATGCGAGGTGGATGGAGTTCATAGAGACCTTCTGATACAAGCCTCGATTCAAGGCTTATATGCGCGTGGGCGGTTTGGAGAAGGTTAGGTGAGAAACTCGACCTTAGACTTCTTGGATAGAGGTTTTTGGGTTGGTATTCGATGGAAAGGTGAAGTGAACCACACGAAGGGTGATGAACCTCGTGATAAATCACAAACTTAGAGCTAGGAGGGTTGGTCTCAACTAGATTCTAAGCGCACAAGATTCTTAGAGAGAAAACTTGTTGGAAGAAAGTTCTACTTTATTAATATCAAAAAGGTTGTCAAACTACAATGCTGGAAGGAGCCTTATTAATATGCTCAACAGCTTGACCTTCTAGGGTCGACTCAAATAAAGAAAAGGAAAGTTTACAAAAGTGCACAAATGGAAAAGATACAAAAGTGCATAACCGAAAAAGGACCTATTCCTAAAATGTTCTTGACTCAAAAATGTAAAGAATCTAGATCCTACCTTGCAAAACAGAAAGAGGCATATATTCGAATTGAAAACTTACCTTTCTTACCTCACGGCCAAGAAATGGAAGGTGGCCTTCCTGGTCGCATGCATGCGCCTTGCTCCTAGTCTTCGACTTGGAGTAGGGTTAGGAATCTTTGGGCCCTGACCTCTCTTGCCACTAAAGCCCAAGTCTCTGAAGTCCCTTGCATTGTTGAGATACCTTTGGACTCTTCTTTGCACTTCTGGCCGACTGTCCTTAGTCGATCTTCCTCTAGGAGCTTGTCGACCCATAAGCTGAACTTGTGGAAGAGTGCTCTTGATCTGCTCCTTGTCGTTGCTCCTGGTGGCACCACTGGTGTAGAGACTTCCTCTAGATGCATGTCCTGAAGCTGGTACCTTATCTGGTCCGAGTTTCCTTGTGTAGATGCTGAAATGCCCGTGTACTCGGCTGGATCGGCTGTACCGGCTGGACTGTGCGAGGTGCTGGCCGGAATGCCTTCTGGACCGGCCAAGTTGATCCCGGAGTCGGCGGCATCACCAAGGGGACCGGCAGTGTCATCCACGTTGCCACCAAGTGTGCCGGAAGCTTGGGCCTCTCCGCCGGCAATGCTGATCGGTGTGGTCCTATTGGTCGAGGGTCTGGCGGTACTGCTTGGGCCGGCAGACGTGCCAGATGGCCTGGCTGTCTTGGGCAAGCTTCCTGGTCGGCCAGTCTGGTCTCCTGGCTGGACATACGACCTGATGTCCTCATCATCCCCTCCCTCTTCAGTAGGTTTTGACCTTAAAACTGGTTCATCTGCATGGAAAGGGGCTAAGTCAGTTACGTTGAACGTGTTGGACACATTAAACTCACCTGGGAGCTCGATCCGGAAGGCGTTGTTGTTGATCCTCTCCAGTACTCTGAATGCTCCATCTCCTCTTGGTGCTAGCTTGGAACTCCTTAGGTTGGGGAACCTCTCCTGCCATAGGTGTAGCCACACACAATCGCCTGGTTGAAAGATCACCTCCTTTCTTCCCTTGTTGGCATGAGTCACGTACTGCCCGGTCCTCTTCTCCAAGTTTTCTGCTATCTTCTGGTGTAACTTCCTTATGAACTCTGCCTTGGATGCTCCGTTGAGGTTGGTCATCTCTGCTGGTGGCAGTGGCGTTTGCTCCAATGGGGTGAGAGGGTTGAAGCCACATACTACTTCAAATGGTGTCTTCTTGGTTGCTGAGTGCACGGCTCGGTTGTAAGCGAACTCTATGAATGGCAGGCACTCCACCCAAGTCTTGAGGTTCTTCCCTACTGTAGTCCTGAGAAGAGTTGATAGTGTCCTGTTGACAACTTCAGTTTGGCCATCGGTTTGAGGATGGCAGGTGGCAGAGAAGAGTAGCTTCGTGCCTAGCTTCCTCCAAAGGGTTCTCCAGAAATGGCTGAGACCCTACTCCAAGTCGAAGACTAGGAGCAAGGCGCGTGCATGCCACAAGGACGGCCACCTTCCATATCTTGGCCATGAGGTAAGTTAAGGTAAGTTTCAATTCGAATATATGCCTCTTTCTGTTTTGCAGGGTAGGATGTAGAATATTTACACTTTCAAACACCTCAGAGGGCAAACAAATCTCAAGAGGAGACATGCCAGGTGGATGGAGTTCATAGAGACCTTCCCGTACGTCATCAAGTACAAGAAGGGCAAAGACAATGTGGTAGCCGATGCACTGTCAAGGAGGTTTGCCTTGATATCAACCATGGAGGCAAAGGTCCTAGGATTCGAGCACATCAAGGACCTATACAAGGATGATCCTGACTTTGCTGAGAGCTACAAGGAGTGTGGCACAGGGAGTCATGGCAAATTTTACATCCATGAGGGATTCTTGTTGCGAGAGAGAAGGCTGTGCATACCACAAGGATCACTACGAGAGCTTATCATCCGAGAAGCTCATGGAGGAGGACTCATGGGCCACTTTGGTGTCGACAAGACTCTAGCAGTGGTCAAGGAGCCCTTCTACTGGCCACACATCAAAAGGTCAGTAGAAGCCCATTGTGCAAGGTGCATCACTTGCAAGAAGGCAAAGTCCCGAGTGCAACCTCACGGGTTTTATCTCCCACTGCCCATACCGACGCATCCATGGGTGGATATATCAATGGACTTTGTTCTAGGTCTGCCCAAGATCAACCACAAAGATGCAATCTTTGTAGTGGTGGACAGATTCTCCAAGATGGCACACTTCATTCCGTGTGCCAATGTCAATGATGCCACGCAAACAGCCGAGTTGTTCTTCAGGGAGATAGTACGACTTCATGGAGTGCCAAGGACCATCGTATCAGACAGGGACACCAAGTTCCTCAGATATTTCTGGAAGACCCTTTGGAGGAAGCTAGGCACGAAGCTACTCTTCTCTACCACCTGCCATCCTCAAACCGATGGCCAAACTGAAGTTGTCAACAGGACACTATCAACTCTTCTCAAGACTACACTAGGGAAGAACCTCAAGACTTGGGTGGAGTGCCTGCCATTCATAAAGTTCGCTTACAACCGAGCCGTGCACTCAGCAACCAAGAAGACACCATTTGAAGTAGTATACGGCTTCAACCCTCTCACCCCATTGGAGCAAACGCCACTACCACCAGCAGAGATGACCAATCTCAACGGAGCATCCAAGGCAGAATTCATAAGGAAGTTACACCAGAAGGTAGCAGAGAACTCGGAGAAGAGGACCGGGCAGTACGTGACTCATGCCAACAAGGGAAGAAGGGAGGTGATCTTTCAACCAGGCGATTGGGTGTGGCTACACCTATGGCAGGAGAGGTTCCCCAACCTAAGGAGTTCCAAGATAGCACCAAGAGGAGATGGACCATTCAGAGTGCTGAGAGGATCAACAACAACGCCTACCGGATCGAGCTCCCAGGTGAGTTTAATGTGTCCAACACGTTCAACGTTACTGACTTAGCCCCTTTCCATGCATATGAACTAGTTTTGAGGTCAAAACCTACTGAAGAGGGAGGGGATGATGAGGACATCAGGTCGTATGTCCAGCCAGGAGACCAGACTGGCCAACCAGGAAGCTTGCCCGAGACAGCCAGGCCATTTGGCACGTCTGCCGGCCCAAGCGGTACCGCCGGACCCTCGACCAATAGGACCGGACCGATCAGCATTGCCGACGGAGAGGCCCATGCTTCCAGCACAATTGGTGGCAACGTGGATGACACCGCCGGTCCCCCTGGTGACGCTGCCGACTCCGGGATCAACTTGGCCGGTCCTGAAGGCATTCCGGCCAGTACCTCGCACAGTCCAGCCGGTACAGCCGATCCAGCCGAGTGCACGAGTATTTCAACTTCTACATAAGGAAACTCGGACCCGATAAGCTACCAGCTTCAGGAAATGCATCTAGAGGAAGTCTCCACACCAGTAGTTCCACCAGGAGCAATGACAAGGAGCAGATCAAGAGCACTCTTCCACAAGTTCAGCTTATGGGTCGACAAGCTCCTAGAGGAAGATCGACTAAGGACAATTGGCCAGAAGTGCAAAGAAGAGTCCAAAGGCTTTTCAACAATGCAAGGGACTTCAGAGACTTGGGCTTTAGTGGCAAGAGAGGTCAGGGCCCAAAGATTCCTAACCCTACTCCAAGTCGAAGACTAGGAGCAAGGCGCGTGCGTACCACAAGGACGGCCACCTTCCATTTCTTGGCCGTGAGGTAAGTAAGGTAAGTTTCAATAAGAATATTTGCCTCTTTCTGTTTTGCAGGGTAGGATCTAGAATATTTACATTTTTTGAGTCAAAGACATTTTAGGAATAGGTCCTTTTTCGGTTATGCACTTTTGTACATTTTCCATTTGTGCACTTTTGTAATCTTTCCTTTTCTTTAGTTGAGTCGACCCTAGAAGGTCAAGCTGTCGATCATATTTATAAGGCTCCTTCCAGCATTGTAGTTCGACAACCTTTTTGATATTAATAAAGTAGAACTTTCTTCCTACAAGCTTTCTCTCAAAAGAGACTTGTGCACTTAGAACCTAGTTGAGACCAGCCCTCCTAGCTCTAAGTTTGTGATTTATCATGAGGTTCATCACCCCTCGTGTGGGTCACTTCACCCTTCCATCCAATACCAATCAGAAAACCCCTATCCAGAAGCTTATGGTCGAGTTTCTCACCTAAACTTCTCCAAACAGCCCACGCGCATCCAAGCCTTGAATCGAGGCTTATATCATGTAGGCCCTGTGAACTTACAACAAAACCTAAGAAGACAAGTTTATCAGTACAAAAGATGCACTTCTTGAGATTGGCATAAAGCTCTTCTTGTCGAAGGGTTTTAAGCACCAATTCAAGATGTGTGAGGTGATCCCTTAAGCATTTACTATAAACTAATATGTCATCGAAATAAACTACAACGAACTTACTGATGTACGCCCTAAAAACTTGGTTCATAAGGGGCATGAAGGTGCTTGGGGCATTATTCAAGCCGAATGGCATGACTGTCCACTTGTAGAGCCCTTGCTTTGTCTTGAAAGCAGTCTTCCATTCATCACCTTCCTTCATCCTGACCTGGTGGTACCTACTTTTGAGGTCTATCTTGGAGAAGACCGTGGCTCCACTCAGCTCATCTAGCATGTCATCCAGCCGTGGTATCGGATGCCGGTACTTGACTGTGATGTTGTTAATTGCTCGGCAGTCCACACACATTCGCCAAGTCCCATCCTTCTTGGGCACTAGTAGCACTGGTATGGCACATGGACTGAGGCTCTCTCGAACATAGCCTTTCTCCAGGAGCTCCTTGACTTGCTTCTCAAGCTCCTTGGACTCCTCTGGACTCATCCGGTAGGCTGGCCGGTTAGGCAGGGCTGCTCCGGGTACGAGGTCGATCTGGTGCTCTATGCCTCGTAGGGGAGGTAAGCCTGCTGGTATCTCTTCCGGGAACACATCCTGGAACTTGTTGAGGAGAGCTGCTACTTCAGGAGGTAGCTCTACCTGTTCTTTCTCTACATTCAACACTCCTTTGAAAACAATTAGTACCATTAGATCCTTCGAGGCTAAAGCTCTAAATGAGCTTCTTTTCCTTACTAATTTGCTGTTGAAGCTCATGTACCTGGGCAGGTGTGAGAGGAGCTAGGCTGACCTTTCTCTTGTCATGCACGAAAGTGTAGAGATTGGTTCGGCCATCATGCCTGGTCTCCTTGTCAAACTGCCATGGCCTTCCTAGCAGAAGATGGACAGCTTGCATGGGCACCACGTCGCACACAACTTGATCTTGGTACTTGTCCACACTGAATGGCACAGTGACTTGCTCATGGATCTTGAGCTCCACTTTGTCATCGAGCTATCTCAGTCTATATGGTTGAGGATGCCTTGTCTTCTCTAGACCTAGCTTATCAACCATGTACGCACTAGCAACGTTAGTGCAAGAACCACCATCTATGATGAGGTTACATACCTTGCCCTTGATGGTGCAACGGCTGTGGAAGATGTTCTCCCTTTGGATGGTCTCTGAAGGATCCACCATTGCACTGAGGATGCGTCTAGTGACCAGCACTTCCCCCACATCAGAGTACTCAATGTCACCATATTCTCCTGCTGGTTCATAGTCCTCTTCATCTTGGGACTCATACTCTTCAGCCTCCGTAATCAACATGACCCGGTTGTTTGGGCACTCCCTTGAGATGTGTCCACGACCCCTACACTTGAGACAAGTGATGTCACGTGATCTTTGAGGGTTAGAAGACTTACTAGGCTCTCTCTGGTCACGGGTTGGCTCAGGAGGCTTGCTCTTGAACCTTGACTCGATCTCTATGTTTTTGCCTTTGTCTTCGGGCTTGGGAATGTTGCTTGGTGCCCAAGGCATCTTAGGCTTGCTGTGGATGTCTTGGATCTTACGTTTGATGTGCTCCTCAGCCTGGACAGATAGGTGGAACAAGTCTTTGAAGTCATTGTAGATTTGCCTTTCCACCTTGCGGCTGATTCTTTCTTGGAGTCCATCCAAGAATTGTGCCATCAAAACTTCCTCATCATTGAGTTCCAGCCTGTTCCTTAGTCTCTCAAACTCTTCATAGTACTCCTCTACTGATCTGGTACCCTGCTTAAGAGTACGAAAACGTCGTTGCAAATCTCTATGAAAATAAGGTGGAACAAACCTTTGTCTCATGAGGTCTTTCATGTCGACCCATGAGTCTACGGGCCTCAATCTTTTCCTCCTTCGGTCAGACACCTCACAATCCCACCTGATGAGGGCATTGTCCATGAGTTGTGCTACTGCCATGGATACTCTCCTAGGGCCTGGTTGGTTGTAGTGATCGAAAATGTGATACATCCTTCTCTCCCAATCTAGGTAGGCCTTGGGGTCTACTTTTCCTGCAAAACTCGGAGGTGTTAGCTTAACATCAAGATGAGTTACCCAGTTGTAAGCGTGTTCATCTCCATCCTCATGATGTCTAGGAGGCATCCTTGGTCCCTGGTGATGTCCATATGGCTCGAAGCCATCACCTTCTGCCTCTGGTTGCCGTGGAGGTCCTCTCGGCCTATGGTGATAGTTATGAGGTTGTGCGTCCTCATCTCCATCTGGCTGGGGCTCCTCCTGTTCGTGCCGTGTCCTAAGGTGCTCAGGGCCCTCAGCACATTCTTGCTCAGCTCTCACGTGCCTTATGGCCTGGAATCTCACAGGCCTGTCCACGTGCTCCAATCTCTCGCCTATTGATGCGAGTTGCGTTTGGAGGGTGGTGAACATGGCCATCATGGCTTCGGCTGCATCTCTATTCTCTTCTGCCATTGTGCTACAAGAAAGAAACGCAAGTTGTTTGCTCCTAAGTGGATTAGGAGGGTTTTCTTTTATAGGGGAATTCGAATTTGCAAAAAGGAAAAAGTTGAGAAAAAGGAAAAACATGAAAAAAGGAAAGTTTAGAAAATGGAAACTTCCAAGAACTTGTGCTAGCTGTCCAATTCGAATTCTTTTGGTATTTTTCCTATTTTCTTTTTCTTTTCTTTTTATTTTAACTTAAAAATAATGGAAATATGATTTGAACAAAAATGAAAACGTGAATGGCAATGCAAAAGTGAATCTAAGCCCTAGTGATACACGTAGAAGCTAGATGCACTTGGTTTGGAGTTTAGTGTTATTTTTTTGATGTGTCTTGAATGCGACTTAAACTAATGCAAGAACAAAAAACAAAACTAACTAAAGGAAAGAAACAACCTGGTTTAAGAGCTTTTAAGCTCTGATGCCAAAATGATACAACCCTCGATTCAAGGCTTGGATGCGCGTGGGCTGTTTGGAGAAGGTTAGGTGAGAAACTCGACCTTAAGCTTCTGGATAGGGGTTTTCTGGTTGGTATGAGATGGAAGGGTGAAGTGAACCACACGAGGGGTGATGAAACTCGTGATAAATTACAAAATTAGAGCTAGGAGGGCTGGTCTCAACTTAAGCGCACAAGTCTCTATTGAGAGAAAGCTTGTAGGAAGAAAGTTCTACTTTCTTAATATCAAAAAGGTTGTCGAACTACAATGCTGGAAGGAGCCTTATTAATATGCTCGACAGCTTGACCTTCTAGGGTCGACTCAAAGAAAGAAAAGGAAAGATTACAAAAGTGCACAAATGGAAAATATACAAAAGTGCATAACCGAAAAAGGACATATTCCTAAAATGTCTTTGACTCAAAAATGTAAAGAATCTAAATCCTACCCTGCAAAACAGAAAGAGGCAAATATCCAAATTGAAAACTTACCTTTCTTACCTCACGGCCAAGAAATGGAAGGTGGCCTTCCTGGTCGCATGCATGCGCCTTGCTCCTAGTCTTCGACTTGGAGTAGGGTTAGGAATCTTTGGGCCCTGACCTCTCTTGCCACTAAAGCCCAAGTCTCTGAAGTCCCTTGCATTGTTGAGATACCTTTGGACTCTTCTTTGCACTTCTGGCCGACTGTCCTTAGTCGATCTTCCTCTAGGAGCTTGTCGACCCATAAGCTGAACTTGTGGAAGAGTGCTCTTGATCTGCTCCTTGTCATTGCTCCTGGTGGAACTACTGGTGTGGAGACTTCCTCTAGATGCATTTCCTGAAGCTGGTAGCTTATCGGGTCCGAGTTTCCTTATGTAGAAGTTGAAATACTCGTGCACTCGGCTGGATCGGCTGTACCGGCTGGACTGTGCGAGGTACTGGCCGGAATGCCTTCAGGACCGGCCAAGTTGATCCCGGAGTCGGCAGCGTCACCAGGGGGACCGGCGGTGTCATCCACGTTGCCACCAATTGTGCTGGAAGCATGGGCCTCTCCGTCGGCAATGCTGATCGGTCCGGTCCTATTGGTCGAGGGTCCGGCGGTACCGCTTGGGCCGGCAGACGTGCCAAATGGCCTGGCTGTCTTGGGCAAGCTTCCTGGTCGGCCAGTCTGGTCTCCTGGCCGGCCAGTCTGGTCTCCTGGCCGGCCATACGACCTGATGTCCCCATCACTCGGATACCCTCTTTCTAGAGCCTTCTGATGCACACAAGGCCAAGCTAGAGGAGATTAGGGCAATAGCAGATGATGGATCCCTAGAAGGATCTGCAGCGGGGAGTAGCATAACCCTAAACGCAGGTGGGTCGTTCAGAGGATATGCGACTAGCTTTGAAGCATCGACCGCGGTGGGATCGGCGACCTGAACCTCGAGGGAATGGTTGGATATTCCTCTGGATCTTTGACCATTACGATGACCTATGGCGGAAGAGAGGGTGCAGTAGGAAGAGACAAACAACCTCGACCTCGTCTCAAAATTGACCTGCCTTGTCCTCCGGTTCTGGACGACGACCCTTCATGGAAAGTCAACGTGGACGCCGACCTTCCGAGGGCGGCCAGAACCCCCGGAGATCATGAAACCCTCATTGTCGGTCTCACCATCTCACATGTATAAAATTAGAAGTCAGATTTATCGATAAATAAAAGTTGCTCATCGAGAAGCTCAAAACCCATTACCTTCTTTGATTCGGGCTAAGCTTCAACGGATACACTCATTGATGTTAGACCACTTCTGTTTTCCCGGAAAGCTGATTTTCTCTACCTTTGAAAAGAAGTTTCAAAGGCAAAGAATGACTTACTGGATGACGCTCTGCAAGAAAAAAAGAGAGAGGTCAGGAGAGCAACGACAAAGGCACCCCGAAACCCAGATTTCGATATGACTGATATCTACCGATGGACCCATTCCAAGAGGAAAAGATATCCCCTTCGAAGTCTCCGATCGAGTCAGAGGAAGCCCGGACGAAGAAAATAGGTTGATTTCCAAGCATAGATTTTGCTCGGCCGGAAATAATTTGGAACCGCTGCTTTATGAAGATAGAGAAGATGTTAGGATTCATCTTCATCTCCTTGATCAAGGTCAACTCCTTGAACATGTCGTAGTCGATGTTTACGCTGCACTCCGCCTAAAGGACCAGACGCGCAACCATGTTGCATATCGCCGCTGGGGAGAGTTGGGTGAATGCCATCCTTCGCCAAGCACAATACTCCATCAGTAGATGAGGAAGCGGGAACCAGAGGCGGCAATGAGTGATGAAGGATTCATACAACCATATGAATCCCTTTGGCAGCGACCACGACCACTCTCCTAGTCCCAGAATCCGAGCTTCGATCTTCCTCAGCATTCTACGAATGTTTGCCAAGAATTGGGTCGTCCCGACCGTGAAGATTGAATCCGGAAGATTCCTTGAGCTCCCGGAGACAAATGGTTGGTAAGTTGTGCTTATCATCTGAATCGGTTTGACCATCGCCACACTACCAACCTCCTTCCATGCGGACTGTACACTACCTTCTAGCAATCACGAAGTCCCATCGGAGTGGGAGTATCCGCCATTTCCAAAGGGTCAAGAAGATCTTGCAAGACGTCCGATCTCACCAGATATCGAGGGCGGCAATGAGATTTTCGAGGAGGAGCATTAATGAGCATTAATAGCGAAGATCTTGAAGATTTAGTGAGATGAAAATATAAAAACAGGTGATTGGCGCCATAAATAAAGGGATAGAAAAAGGGGGAGATCAGAGAAATTGTCATTTAATAATTCGTCAAATTGTTGTAACGTCGAGTTGATAAATAAAACATATTCCATTCATCTATTTTTCTATTCGTTATCCAAAAGTTGAATTGTTTAAGTACTGATCGTAGAAATTAAGTTCTAACATGTGATATGCACCCGATCGATCTATGTAGGTAAAAGCAACATTTCTTCTTGTTTTCTACCTAAAAATATTTCAAATAAAACGAAATTTGCAAAATCCATATTTGTTCTTCTAGATAATTCCTCCAGCCGTATCATGCGCATCTCACAACATCTCGAGCACATTTCTACATGGAACCGGAGATGATGTAAGACAACGGTTCGTCGATGGAAACAAACATGAAAAAAACAGCTGTGGGAGATTCCGGTGTGAAGCCGTTACCTGCTTTGAAGGCGACTGTGAAAACAATGTTTTACTGCTGAAATCCAAATCTCCACTAGTTAAAAAAAATTGCAGTAAGTAGTTTCCTTGTTTGTGTCCTTAGTTTGGGTTTAGATCTGCCTATGTTTGTAAATTTGTTGGTTTGTTTTAAGGGTTTTTTTCTAGAGTTTTAGCTAAATAATTTTATAATGTCTATGCAATATGGTTTTGGTAATACTCTCGGTTTCTCTCCATTGCGTTTCAACGGTGTAAGCTTTTTCTTTCATCTTTTTTTCCGACAATAACTTTTATTAATTACAAATATTGTTGTTTACAATCGAATGTAAGGATAAGAGACAAATAGAAAAAATATTCTAATCGTTTTCTTTCATCTATGCTTTTTATTTCATGACAAAATTAATTCCTATAAAGAACTATTAATTGTTAATTTTTTTCCAAAAGCTTTAAAAACTGTTAAGTTTTCTTGAATTTAAAAAAATATTTTTTAAAATAAAAAGAGTAATTGAAAAAAAATAGCAATTTTTCAAAAAAATTTCAAATATAGCATCATTAGAGTAAATTTCTAAAAATAGCATAAATTTAATATTAAAATCCTTAAAACTTTTTTAATGAAGACAAAATTAAATCCTAAATTGGAAAAAAATATTTTTTAATTATATTTATAATTTATTTATGGTAAATATGTATTTTTATAAAATAAATTATTCTATTTTAAAATTTTAAATTTAAAATGTTAAATTTGTAACAAAAACATTAAAATTGATATTTTATACTATTACTAATAAAAAAAATCATTACCGTAAATGTTGGGTTTTTAAGATTATCGATGAAGCTTTTGGATTGTTCTCTTAGGTAGAATCTTAGAGTGAGAGGTTTGAAATAAAAAGAAAATATAGCACACCACGAGATATGAGTTCGATTTAATCTACGTCTCGCCGGAAATTTTCCGGGAATCCACTAGAGAAGAATCTTGAGTTTAAAAGGAACTTGTTACAAAACTCTCTTTCTCCCTATTCTCTCTTTTACAGCTCACACATTTTATCTCTCTTGCAAATCAATATATATATATATATATGGAGATTTTCTTTTGGTTTCTTAATTTGGTTTAACACAATTCGTTGACGATTCAAACTGTGTCCAAATCCTTTCCACATTGAGAGTGCTTCATGACTGATCCCGAGAAGAGGGTGAGAGAATCGTCCTTTTGTTAATCGCTTAGACCTCCTCCTCCATTCACCTTAGGCGACATTCCTGCAGAAGAAATTAGACTTGTTCTTTTCTCAAAAGCATATCTTCGCTTTTTAGAGAACCTTCTTCTCCTATGGGAGACTTTAACCTTTTAATTCCAAACCAACAAATGCTTCTTCTTACCGCGGTTTTACGACATTTTTTTGAAGTGGAATTGTACCGGAGATCTGAAGACACAACCAACAAACTTCTCTTCAACTGAATGATCTTCTTCTTTCTGTTGATTCTTGGATTCCCTAGTCTGGTGCCTCTAATTTCTCAAACTAAGCCAAGCAAGTTGAGGGCCTCCTAAAACTTGCTTGCATTGACTGTCTTTGTGAGAACATTTGATGGGTTATTGGTAGTGGAATCTTCACTACCTTGATTTTTCCTTCTACAATCAAATCTCTAATGAAATGCAGTCTTACGTCGATGTGTTTGGTTCGTTTGTGGTGCACTGAGTTTTTGGTCAAAGCAATTCTGTTTATGAATCACAGTGAATATCCATAGTCTTTTGTTCCATTCCTAACTCAACACACAAATCACTTAACCATATTTCTTATTTTATGGTTTTAGGTAGAGCCATATATTCTGATTATGTGGTAGAGAGAGCCATAACCTTTTGCATACCTGATTTCCAATTGATAGTTGTACCCCCTGCAGTGAAAACATACCATGTGATGGACCTCTTTTTTTTATCTCTGTCTGCAGCAAAATCCGAGTCATAGTAACCAGTTACTTCGAATTTGCTCTATTTTCTGAAGCATAGTTGCTTTTCTGTTTTATGTTTGATGTATCTTAGGACCCATTTTATGGTTTTCCAGTGTTCTCTGATAGGTTTTCCCATATATTTGCTATTCAATCCCACATGATAAGCTAGATCAGCTCGAGTACATATCATTGCATACATTATCCACCCTACTGCACTTGCATAAAGTACAATGTTCATGTATTTAGACTGATTTTCTAGTTCCTCCACTGTTGCAACTTTAAGTTTGAATTGAACTTCCATTGGTGTTGACATCCCTTTTGAGTATTCCATGTTGAAGGTTTTCATAACCTTAGTCAGATATTGCTCTTGAGATAATTAAAGAAATCCCTTCTTTGTGTCTCTTCTAATTTCCATGCCCAATTTCGTTCTGGCTTCACCATGTCTTTCATCTCAAATTCAGACTTCAGGAATCTTTTAAATTTTGGATCTCTTGTCTATCATTGCAGGCTACCAATATAGTATCCACATAAAGAAGTAGATAGATATAGATGCCACTAGTTAACTCCTAATAGTAGATGCAATGATCGTAGTTGCTCCTGAGTATTGACATAGGAAAATCAAATAAGACCTATCTTGACCTACAAGGCAAGTGTGAGCACGAAAATTCAGTTTGAATAACAAGGGAAATGAAAAAGGATGGGTTATTATTAACCACATGGTTGAAATGGTTAAATAGCTACCTTGGGAGAAGAATCAAGGTGGAAAAGTCATGCCCATGCTGCACACAGTCTTGGCAACCACACCAAACAGTCATGCCCATGCTGCACACAGTCTTGGCAACCACACCAAACAGTCATGCCCATGCTGTCTCCTCTCTTCTCATTGGTTGTTGACAGGCTCCTCCTCTATTCAAACTCATCCACAAGTTTGAATTCGTTTTCTTTTGTGTTCACATTGTAAATCCTCTATAAAAGGGCTGTAAAGACTCAATGTATAATATACTCTTAGGAGATTCTTCTCCATAAGTCTAAGTCATTTCTCATTTTCTCATACTTCTCTTTGAGTTTTCAGATTCAATTCTTCACATTTCTCCTCTATAATCTCAATATTCTTACATGGTATCAGAGCATAAGATCATTCTCTTATCTTTTCTACTCAAATCTCTCAGTTTCTAATCTAAAATTTTGTCAAAAATCTCTCAGCCTTTAGACTAAAAACTCACGGTTTCATTCAACCATAAAAGCTGCTTCCTTTGAGCTCTTCAAAGCCTAACAATGGAGGATACAGTTCAAATTAGTTCCAGCCTGAAACCTACGGTGATAGCAGTAGTTCTCAAAGGCTTGAACTACACATTATGGTCAAGAACCATCAAGACAGCCATTTGTGGCAAAGGACTTTGGAATCACATCTTGGAGGATAATACTCCATCTATAGATGATCCAAAGGAGAAGAAGGATGAGGCAACAAGAAAAGAAGAAGCTAGGTGGTTCCAAGAAGATCAATCAGTCCTTGGATTCCTCCAAAATTCATTGGACCCATCCATTCTTGAAGCTTATTCACATTGTGAAACTGCCAAGTCTCTTTGGGACACTCTCAAGAGGGTGTATGGGGATGTTTCAAACCTCAGCCGTGTGTATGAGGTTAAGAAGGCTCTCAATGATCTACACCAGGAGGATATGGAGTTCACAAAATTCCTGGGCATGTTCCAGTCAACATGGTCCGAGCTTGACATGTTGAGACCAAGTTCTATGGATCCAAAGGTGCTTAATGAAAGGAAGGAACAAGACAAGATATTTGGGCTCCTTCTCAACCTAAATCCAGCCTTTAAGGATGTGATTAAGTCCATCCTGAGAGAGCCAAAACTCCCTGATTTCGAAGAGGTGTGCTCACGGATTCAAAGGGAGCAAGGCAACATTGGTTTGTTTGGTGGTAAAGGAGAACTAGTCATGGCCAACAAAAGCGTGTTTAAGCAAGAGGATAGGAAGAGTGTGATGTGTGAGCATTGTAAGAGGAATGGCCACATCAAGGACAAGTGCTGGATACTTCATCCTCATCTCAAGCCAAACCGGTTCAAGGATTCAAAGGCTAACATCTCTCAAATGGTTGCGACTGAACCGGCAAGTTCATCCAACCAAGGAGGGGAGCTAGCTATGAATGTATCCATGGAGTATGTTAAGAAGAGTGACTTGGAGGATCTCATCAAGGCCTATGCCTCAAAACTCTCTGGTATCACACTCTACTCCCATAAATCGCTTGATAAACCAGATCATAAGTTGGTAGTGGATTCAGGTGCTTCTCACCATATGATTAGCAATGCTAGGTTGTTAAAGAACATTGAACCATGTCTAGGACAAGTAACTATAGCTGATGGTAAGGGTATTCCAATTGAAGGAACCGGAAAATTAAGACTATTTGACAAAGAAACTAATGCATTCTTTGTACCTAAATTTAAGTCTAATCTAGTTTCTGTCAAAAGAGCTACTAAAGACCTCAATTGCAATGTTACATTTGGGCCTAACAATGTTTACTTTCAGGATATTAAGAGTGGTAAGATACTTGGAGGTGGTGTAACTCAAGATGAGCTCTATGTTCTTGAAGACCCTCCAAGCAATTTGGATTCCTTAGCTTTCAAATCCTGTGTTTTTGCTAATAAAGATGTCTTATGGCATGCTAGATTAGGACATCCTCATGCTCGTGCTTTAAGCTTAATAATTCCTAATGTCGCTTATGATCACTCAGTTTGTGAGGCTTGTATCCTTGGCAAACATTGTCGTGTTGTTTTCCCTAAATCGTCTACAATTTATGAGCATTGCTTTGATTTAGTACATTCCGATGTTTGGACCTCACCTTACATGTCTAGAGATAGGAATAAATACTTTGTGACCTTTATAGATGAGAAATCGAAATATACATGGGTTACATTACTTCCATCTAAAGATAGGGTTTATGAGGCATTTATAAACTTTCATAATTATGTTACTAATCAATTCAATGCCAAGATCAAAGTGTTAAGATCAGATAATGGAGGGAATACACAAGTCAAAGATTCAAAGCTCATCTAAACAAACATGGAATACTACATCAAACTAGCTGTCCACACACACCACAACAAAATGGAGTTGCTGAAAGGAAGAACCGACACTTAATGGAAGTAGCAAGATCCATGATGTTTCATACCAATGTTCCTAAAAGTTTTTGGGGAGATGCAGTCTTGGTTGCTTGCTACCTCATCAATCGGATTCCAACCAAAGTCTTGCAAGATATATCCCCATTTGAGGTACTCAATAAAACTAAACCTTCCATTGATCATTTACGTGTATTTGGGTGTGTGTGCTTTGTGTATGTTCCAGGTGATCTAAGAAACAAGTTGGAGGCAAAGAGCATCAAGTGTATGTTCCTTGGATATTCGACAACACAAAAGGGTTATAAGTGCTATGATCCGAGCAACAACAGGACATATGTGTCTAGAGATGTCAAGTTCATAGAAGAACAAAGCTATTATGATCAGAAAGATTGGGAAGGATTGAAGGATCTCTCAAGGTCACCTTCTGATTTGGCTACGAGTTTGAGGTTTCTCTTGAATCATTTGGGAAATGATCTGCCAAAGGATTCAAGACACGAAGAAACAAGAACCTTAAGTAGTTCACAAGATACCCAAGAGAATGAACAAGGGGTGGTAACTCAAGAACCAACTCCAATCCAAGAAGAAGCTATGGCCCAAAATCAAGAACAAGACGACTTGGAAGGGGGTATAGAGGAACCTATTCACCAAATGGAAGAGGAAACGGTTGTAGAGGAGGCTGCACCACCTGTTCAGCATTTAAGGAGGAGTACTAGACTTAGGAACACTAGGGTATTCTACAACAACCAGGCCGTGGCTCATCCCATACAAGCTGTTTGTTCCCTTGACCTCTTGCCATCTAGTCATCAAGCATTCCTTGGAAAGATTGAACAAAGTCAGATTCCAAGGACTTATGAAGAAGCTGAGAGCAAGAAAGAATGGTTAGATGCAGTAAGAGATGAGAAGGGAGCTATGGAAAGGAATCATACATGGGATATACAAGAACTTCCCAAAGGCAAGAAGGCTGTGAGTTCCAAGTGGGTGTTCACCATCAAGTATAAGAGCAATGGGGACATAGAAAGGTACAAGGCACGTCTAGTTGCAAGAGGTTTCACTCAGACATATGGAGAGGACTATACTGATACATTTGCACCGGTGGCTAAGCTACACACTGTAAGGGTTGTTCTTTCACTAGCTACGAATCTGACTTGGGACTTATGGCAAATGGATGTCAAGAACGCATTCCTACAAGGAGAACTTGAAGAGGAAGTGTATATGACTCCACCACCAGGCCTTGAAGATTTTTGCAAAGAGGGACAGGTTCTAAGACTTAGGAAGGCAATATATGGGTTGAAGCAGTCACCAAGGGCCTGGTATCACAAATTAAGCTCCACACTTACTGATAATGGGTTTAGGAAATCCCATTCAGATCATACTTTGTTCACTCGTCAAAACTCCAAAGGAATCGTGGCGGTCTTGGTTTATGTGGATGACCTTATCATCACAGGAGATGATAAGGAAGGAATTCAGTCCACAAAGGCCTTCTTAAACAGATCATTTGACATCAAGGATCTTGGAGAGTTGAAGTACTTCTTGGGTATTGAAGTGTGTCGGTCTCAAGAAGGGCTCTTTCTATCCCAAAGAAAGTATGCTCTTGATCTGTTGACAGACACGGGAAAGCTTGGGGCTAAACCGGCCAAAACTCCTCTTGAAGATGGCTACAAGGTCAACGGAAAGGGGAGAAAGCTGATGAGTTATTTAAGGATGTTTCTCAGTATAGGAGACTAGTTGGGAAGCTGATCTACCTCACCCTCACACGACCAGACTTGTGTTTTGCTGTGAATCAAGTAAGTCAACATATGCAAAAGCCTACTGTATATCATTGGAGCATGGTAGAAAGGATCCTTAGATACATCAAAGGATCTCCTGGTCAAGGTATATGGATGGGCAAGAATGGGAACACTGAGATTGTCGGGTATTGTGATGCGGATTGGGCTGGTGATAGGGTGGATAGGAAATCAACCACTGGGTATTGCACCTTCGTTGGTGGGAACTTAGTCACTTGGAAGACTAAGAAGCAGAAGGTGGTATCATGTTCTAGTGCTGAAGCAGAATATAGGGCTATGAGGAAGCTGACAAATGAAGTAACTTGGCTCAAAGCACTCTTGAAAGATTTCGGTATTGCACAACCAGGGCCAATTACCTTCCATTGTGATAATCAGGCAGCCATTCACATAGCTTCAAACTCAGTGTTTCACGAGAGGACCAAGCACATAGAGATCGACTGCCATAAGGTTAGGGAGAAAGTTCAAGATGGAACCATTCTGCCATGTTATACAAGGAGTGAAGACCAACTAGCTGACATCTTCACAAAGGCAGCAAGTCTCAAAGTTTGCAAGAACATCTTTAGCAAACTTGGGCTTGTTGATTTATCACACCCATGATCAAAGGTCTCCTAATCCAAGAGCAGCACACTCTTTTCCCCTTATTAAGGTTTTGTCCCAAGTGGTTTTCCTTAATAAGGTTTTTAATGAGGTGTTGCCTTGGGTTCCCAAGCTTAAGACTTTAGGGTGATTCCAAAGTCTTTAGCTTGAGGGGAGTATTGACATAGGAAAATCAAATAAGACCTATCTTGACCTACAAGGCAAGTGTGAGCACGAAAATTCAGTTTGAATAACAAGGGAAATGAAAAAGGATGGGTTATTATTAACCACATGGTTGAAATGGTTAAATAGCTACCTTGGGAGAAGAATCAAGGTGGAAAAGTCATGCCCATGCTGCACACAGTCTTGGCAACCACACCAAACAGTCATGCCCATGCTGCACACAGTCTTGGCAACCACACCAAACAGTCATGCCCATGCTGTCTCCTCTCTTCTCATTGGTTGTTGACAGGCTCCTCCTCTATTCAAACTCATCCACAAGTTTGAATTCGTTTTCTTTTGTGTTCACATTGTAAATCCTCTATAAAAGGGCTGTAAAGACTCAATGTATAATATACTCTTAGGAGATTCTTCTCCATAAGTCTAAGTCATTTCTCATTTTCTCATACTTCTCTTTGAGTTTTCAGATTCAATTCTTCACATTTCTCCTCTATAATCTCAATATTCTTACACTGAGAATCCTAATTTGAGCAGAAAATACTCAAACCTCTAGTTCCATTGTCTGAGTGATTGCTTCATACCATATAGATACTTCTTTAAAAAGCATACGAGGTTTGGACCTTTCGTGTACCCTTCTGGCTTCTCCATCAGAATGTGTTCTTCTAAATTTCCATGGAGGAATACAGTTTTTACATCCATCTACTGTAACTCCATATCATTTTCCACAACTCGTGAAAGAATTAATCTGATGGAGACATGTTTGACTACAACAGAGAAGATCTAATGATAATCTATTCCTTCTCTTTGAGAGTACTCTTTTACGAATAATCTAGCTTTGAATCTTGGTTCTTCATACTCTTCCATTCCGGGTTTTCTTTTGAATACCCGTTTGCACCCAATTACTCTCTCTTGTTTGCAGGTTTTTTTACAAGTTCAAAAGTTTGATTTTTGAACTGGCATTTCATCTCTTCTTTCATAGCAGCTTCCCACTTTGCCTAATCTCTATCTCTTCTATCTTCTTTGTAGCAACTTGGTTGTGGATATCCTCCATCTTCTGCTACCAGTAATGCAAACCCCACAACATTTGAATCATGATAGTTTTGGGGAGGTGATGAGGACATCAGGTCATATGTCCAGCCAGGAGACCAGACTGGCCGACCAGGAAGCTTGCCCGAGACAGCCGGGCCATCTGGCACGTCTGCCGGCCCAAGTGGTACCGTCGGACCTTCGACCAATAGGACCAGACCAACCAGCATTGCCGGCGGAGAGGCCCAAGCTTTCGGCACACTTGGTGGTGACGTGGATGACACCGCCGGTCCCCTTGGTGATGCCACCGACTCCGGGATCAACTTCGCCGGTCCTGAAGGCATTCTGGTCAGTACCTCGCACAGTCCAGCCGGTACAGCCGATCCAGCCAAGTGCACGAGCATTTCAACTTCTACACAAGGAAACTCGGACCAGATAAGCTACCAGCTTCAGGACATGCATCTAGAGGAAGTCTCTACACCAGTGGTGCCACCAGGAGCAATGACAAAGAGCAGATCAAGAGCACTCTTCCACAAATTCAGCTTATGGGTCGACAAGCTCCTAGAGGAAGATCGACTAAGGACAGTCGGCCAGAAGTGCAAAGAAGAGTCCAAAGGTATCTCAACAATGCAAGGGACTTCAGAGACTTGGGCTTTAGTGGCAAGAGAGGTCAGGGCCCAAAGATTCCTAACCCTACTCCAAGTCGAAGACTAGGAGCAAGGCGCATGCATGCGACCAGGAAGGCCACCTTCCATTTCTTGGCCGTGAGGTAAGAAAGGTAAGTTTTCAATTCGAATATATGCCTCTTTCTGTTTTGCAAGGTAGGATCTAGATTCTTTACATTTTTGAGTCAAGAACATTTTAGGAATAGGTCCTTTTTCGGTTATGCACTTTTGTATCTTTTCCATTTGTGCACTTTTGTAAACTGTCCTTTTCTTTATATGAGTCGACCCTAGAAGGTTAAGCTGTCGAGCATATTAATAAGGCTCCTTCCAGCATTGTAGCTTGACAACCTTTTTGCTAATTAATAAAGATCGAATTTTCTTACAAGTTTTCTCTCAAGAATCTTGTGCGCTTAGAACCTAGTTGAGACCAGCCCTCCTAACTCTAAGTTTGTGATTTATCACGAGGTTCATCACCCCTCGTGTGGTTCACTTCCCCCTTCCATCAAATACCAACCCAAAAACCCCTATCCAAGAAGTCTAAGGTCGAGTTTCTCACCTAACCTTCTCCAAACAGCCCACGCGCATATAAGCCTTGAATCGAGGCTTGTATCATTTTAGTATCAGAGCTTAAAGCTCCTAAACCAGGTTGTTTCTATCCTTTAGCTTGTTTTGTTTCTTGTTATTGCATTAGCTTAAGTTTCATTCAAGAAAATCAAAAAAAATAACATCTAAGTTCATACCGAGTGCCTCTAGTTCCTACGTGCATCACTAGGTTCTTGAATCATTCTTGCATTGCTATATTCGACTTTACTTTTTGTTAGAATCATATTTCCATTAAATTTAAGTTAAATTAAAAAGAAAAGAAAAAAAATAGGAAAAATAGCAAAAGGATTCGAATTGGACAGCTAGCAATAGTTGTCAAGAAAGTTTCCTTTTTGTTCAAATCTCCATATTTTAGGAATAGGTCCTTTTTCGGTTATGCACTTTTGTATCTTTTCCATTTGTGCACTTTTGTAAACTTTCCTTTTCTTTATTTGAGTCGACCCTAGAAGGTCAAGCTGTCGAGTATATTAATAAGGCTCCTTCCAGCATTGTAGCTCGACAACCTTTTTGCTAATTAATAAGGATCAAATTTTCTTACAAGTTTTTGCTCAAGAATCTTGTGCGCTTAGAACCTAGTTGAGACCAGCCCTCATAGCTCTAAGTTTGTGATTTATCACGAGGTTCATAATCCCTTGTGTGGTTCACTTCCCCCTTCCATCAAATACCAACCCAAAAACTCCTATCCAAGAAGTCTAAGGTCGAGTTTCTCATCTAACCTTCTCCAAACAGCCCACGCGCATATAAGCCTTGAATCGAGGCTTGTATCAGGAGGTCTTATGGTTCTCCTTGATCTATCTCTCTTAAATAGAATAGTTTTGCAGAGGGTCCATGCGATCTTTTTCACTTTCTGATTCACACTCTTCCCCATATCCTGCTTGAGACTATTCTGAAACTTCTATATTTGCTCCACTTCCATTTTCTGTCAAAGGATCTTTGTTTGCTTGAATTGAATGCTTTGAATCATCATATTTGCTCCATAGATTGAAGACTGTTGTGTCATTTTCTACTGATTCTTCTAGGACTTCTTTTCGATGTCTATACATCTGATTCTCATGAACAAATGCATCTCGACTTATTATGCACTTCTTGTCTTCAAGAAGCCAGAATTTATGATCTTTCACTCCAACTGGGTACCCAATAAATTTATGACCTTCCCCATTTCCTGCTTGAGACTATTCTGAAATTTCTATATTTGGTCCACAAAGGATCTTTGTTTGCTTGAATTGAGTGCTCTGAATCATCATCTTTGCTCGATAGATCAAATACTATTGTGTCATTTTCTACTGATTCTTCTATGACTTCTTTTAGGTGTCTATACATCTGATTCTCATGAAAGAATGCATCTCGACTTATTATGCATTTCTTGTCTTAAAGAAGTCAGAATTTATGAACTTTCACTCCAACTGGGTACCCAATGAATACTGCTTTCTTAGTTGTTGGATTCAGTTTCCCTTGTTCACAGTGAACTTATGCCACTAATCCCAGACTACCTACCACTATTCCATACTCAGAGAGCGAGTCAAGAGGATACCTAGCGGAAAACTTCAGACACGTTGGAGTTATTGGAGTGGTGTGTCAGTCATCTTAGTCTTTTCGAGCAAGTCCAATATATATTTCCATTGATTAAAATGTGTACCAACAGCGGTGTGTGTAGCTTCTATTCCAAGAAAATATGTCAACGGAGTAGGATCCTTGAGAGAAAACCATGTGGCCAACATAGTTATGCAATCATCAATACTTGAGTTGTTGCTGCTCGTGATGACTATGTCATCGACATAAACCAAAAGATAGATAATGGTATTGGGTTGAGTGTAAACAAAAACGAAGGTATCGACTAGCAAATTTTGAAACCCATAAGTAATCAATGCCGATTTAAATTCTTGAAACCAAGTGTGTGGCGCTTGTTTTAACCCAGTGCTTTCTTCAAATGATACACATAGTGTGCAAGCTTTAGATCAACGAACCCTGACGGTTGTGCTACATAAACTTCATCAGAAAATGTTCCATGTCGGAACCCATTATTGACATCCAATTGTAAATTTTCCAAATATGAGCCACCACAATTTGTAATACGAGTCGAATTGTGGTCGATTTCACCACCGGACTAAACGTCTTTGCATAATCCACACCATACCGCTGATTAAAACCACGTGCCACGCAACAGACCTTATACCTATCAATCAAACCATTAGTTAGATATTTAATCGTAAAAATATATTTCGTTGGAATCAGATTTTGGTTGGGATGAGGTGGTATGAGTTCGTAAGTGTGGTTTCTCAACTGAGCGTTATGCCCATTACTCATAGCATTTCGCCAGTTGGGATCTTGCATGGCCTGGTTGGAGGTCTTTGGTATAGTGTGTTTGGCTATAGAAAGGTTCGATTGAGGTTTGGCTGTTTTGGCTTTGATTCGGGTTTCCATAGAGTTGTGGTTAGCGGTTGGTTAAGTGGTTTTACCTGGGATATAAGAGATGATTTTGGTGGGTTGGTAATATCATAGGATGGTTTAGGTGGTTGACATTCGGTATTTGGCTCGATTTGGTGGGATGTGGGAGCGATGGTGGGTGGAATTGGGTTAGCGGGATTGGATGTTGGTTCAATAGAGGGTGTTTGGCTAGTGGTAACTTATGTAAGTGTATCCATACATGGGCCCAATTTGATATTAGGAGGTGCCGTTTTCTTTCTCCGGTGATAGACCAAGAGCGGAGGCGCTGTAGAACAAGCTTTGACGAGTGATTGTGGTCGAAGGGAAATATGAGATGGTGGTTAAGTGGTAATGGCATGGCCTATTTGATTGGTATGAGGAAATGATGGAGACCGTGTGGAAGCAAACGGAAAAGTGTGCTCATCCAATTGGACAAGTCGAGACACAAAGAGGAGAGCTTATGGTATATGAAGGTATAAATAGCCAGATTGAGTGAGCGAATAGCCAAGAAAAACACACGGTATAGAGTGGTAATAAAGTTTGCGTGCAACATAGGGGTGGAGCCATGGAAAGCAAAACAAACCAAAAATGCTGAGTTTTAAGTAGTTCGGTGGTTGGTTGAAAAACTTCTGGTATGGAGAGACACCGTCAAGGTTGGGAGTGACATGGCGGTTTATGAGATAAACCGGTGCTGAAAAGGCATAGGGCCAATATGCCTTAGGAACGGAGGCTTGATTGAGTAATGTCAACCTGGTTTCGACGATGTGTCGGTGTTTGCGTTCGGAGATACTATTATGTTGAGGAGTGTGTGGTGGAGAAGTGGAGCGGGAGATGCCTTGGAACGTTAGAAAGCTCCGTAATGCGAGATACACGCCGCCGTTGTAAGTGTATAACGTTTGAATGCTCATTTCAAACACTTCTCGACAAAGGATTTGAAGGCGATGAATAAGTCTTTGACTTGTGATTTAAACTTGAGCGGATAGAGCCATGTGTATCGCGGGAAATGGTCGATGAAGATCACGTAATAGAGATACTTGTCGAGGGAAATGATAGGGGATTGCCATACATTCGGGTAAACTACTTGTAGTGTTTTGTAGAAGAGATTGTATTAAAGTGAAATGGAAGTTGATGATATTTATTGATAAGGCAATGGAAACATAGTATAGAAGAATATTTTGAAGCAAGACATGGTAAAGAAAACTTTGAAATATTGGTTAAACTTGGTAAAGATGGATCACCTAAATGAGAGTGACATGAGGATAGGGTCGTTTTTGGTGTAGGGGAGGCTAGTAAAGCGGTATGATTGGTTTGGGTAGCCGGCCACTCGTATAGCTCGTTCTTAGTGTTGTCGCGGATTAACAAGGACCTCGTTCTCAGATCGATAACCTGAAGATAGTGTTAGAACAGAGGTACATCGATGATCGTTGCACAGGTTGTGAAACTGTGGAGAACTGTCCAAAAATGGACATTGCACAGATGGTGCAATCTTGAAGCTCGTAAAGTGTGGCGAGGCATGTCACAGAGGGATGAGCAGTGAAGACGAGGCTCATGAAGTGTGGCAAGGCATGCCACATATGGATGAACAGTGAAGACAGTTGTGCAAGACAAGACTCTGCACAATGGGGAGGTTGTTGCACAGGTGGTGCAACGGCGAAGAATCGTCCAGGCGGACGGTGCACAGGTGGTGTAGTATGACTGAAGCTCGAGAAGTGTGGCGAGGCTTGCCACAGACGGACGAGCAGTGAAGACTATTGTGCAAGACAAGACTCTGTACAGTAGGGTGAACGTTGCACAGGTTGTGCAACAGAGAAGGGTCTTCTAGGTGGACAGTGCACAAGTGGTGCAACCTGATTGGAGCTCGTGAAGTGTGACGTGGCGCGTCACAAGTGGATGAGCTCTGGAGAATATTATGCAAGACAAGAATCTGCATAATAAGGAAGGACAATATTTAGGGAATATTAGAGATTCACTAAATATTGGTCTAGGGTTTCCTAGGGATTCATATAAATAGTTATATGATGAAATGCCCTAGGTTTAGGTTTTTTGAGTGAGAGAAAAGGGGTAGCTCATAGGTTGAGAAAAACTTGGCGAGTGTACAAAGAGTGTGTGCGACAGGTTTCGCACATGTGAGATTGGGTAGATTAAAAATCGTTCGAGGGCTCATATAAATAGTTATATGATGAAAAGCCCTAGGTCTAGGTTTTCTGAGTGAGACAAAAGGGGTAGCTCGTAGGTTGAGAAAAACTTGGGGATTGTACAAAGAGTGTGCGACAGGTGTCGCACAAGTGAGCTTGGGTAGATTAGGAATCGTTCGGGGGCGAGTCAACGGTGACATCGTGTAAAGCTGATTAAATAAGTTGTAAGGAACTTATTTAAGTGATTTCTAATAAAGTTGTGTGAGTCTACACACGTAAATCTCTGTGTTCAACCCGTATTCAATGGTTGTTCATATTTCAGTTTTTACAATTGGTATCAGAGAGGGTCACCGCCAATAGATTTGCATCTATTAACAGGAAAATGGTGTGTGTTGGTGAAGTTGACTCAGATACACTCCTGGGTTTGAAGAGTGTCCACTACGTACAAGGTCTGAAAGCAAATCTAATTAGTGTTAGACAATTGTGCGACAAGGGTTGGACAGTGAAATTCACCAAGAGAGACTGTCGAGCTCTAAGTGAGCAGGGGCACTCAAAGCTAATTAGAGTTAGGTCAACTAACAATTGGTACATGTGGACTGCCTCAGAGTCATCACCGGCTGCAGCCGAGCATCAGTCAGGCATGTACCACAAACAACTTGAACACGTGAATGTGTCTGGACCTCGTGAAATTGGTCAGGAACAAGTAACTCAAAAGGCTCAGGAGCTGGAAAACAGAAGAGACAACGAGTGTGTCACACCCTCAGCAGTCGCGGCCAAGCAAATGGGATGCATCAACGGTTGCACACATGTACTTTGGATGCAACACACACACGTTGACTACGGTATGAAATCTCTAATCCCTTTCGAGCATTGTGATAATCTAAGTGTGATAAACATAATTTGGAATCATATTCGACACTCATGGGTTAAGCATAATGGCATTAGGCATAACTTTGTTAGGAAGTTAGTGGAGAATGACATTGTTGAAATTGTTCATGTTGCATTCGAGAAACAACTTACTGATGGTTTTAGAAAGTCATTGGATTTAACTAACTCTTCTCTTTACGAAAGGCTATTGGTGTGTGTGAGATCTGATCGGATGTGCATTAATGGAGGTGTCATGAGGATTGTCATAAACTTGATTCACGATGCGTTTTACTCTCAGTGTACATATAAACCCCCCCCCAAAAAAACCTCATGTCAGCCACTGTTAGTGAGATAAGATTTATGTCCAATGGACCTGTGCAGTGGTGGCGATGGTTGTAGATATGCTGTATGCAAATAATAAAAAAAAGGGTGGGGGGGAGGAAGTAAGGAAAATGTGTGGAAAAGATAAGGCCTGAAATGATAGATACTCGGTTTGGCACAGGATGATACAATATTCTGTTCTAAGCATGATCACTGTCTGGATTGGGCAGAGGAAACTTTTTGGGAGTGGAAAATGTGTTCTCGGGTCAGGTTGCTACCACATTCTCAGTTGAGATAGATCATAATTCAAACCCTTAGAACCTCTGATGATGAGTATATAGTGATAGGTTGCATCGCATAAACTCTATAGCACTAGTGGTGGTTGGCATGTTGATCCTAAATTTTCTTAAATGCACCTCATCGTGATTAGAGGAGTGATAACCGTGTGCTGTTCCATTGAGTACATTTGGGTTAGTCCTGTCATACTATCAGCCATTCGATAAGGTAGATTGTGCTGCAATTGACGATGTTTTAATGAAATGGAATGATCTGATGTCAATGTGTTTTAATTTTTTCGGATGTAACAAGATGATGAATGCAATTAAGCTTCATTGATAGACCTATTTAAACTGCCTGTGATATGTCCATGCTTGTATCTTAGAGTTAAAAATTCAAGGGAGTCGGAAAAACGTCACATAAGAGTGTGAGGAGTTGAAATACAGGGCATTTGAACAGTGGTTGCACAAGTGTGCAACGGTTTGTCTTTTACTAACAGTTTTGTTTTAGTTTTTTTGGAACACTTGCGATTTTTAGGGTTTATGTCTTCCCGCGCATATAAGAGGAGGGATTGTTCCTCTTCCGAGGAAAGGTCATCGACGGTTCAAAAACAAAAAAAAGGAGAAATCTTTGTTGAAACCCTAAGAAGCTTGTTCATCATTGTCAATGGCGACCTCAAAGAAGACCCACACCCGTCATGACACTCGAACTCATGCCGATCCTCTGGGTGAGCCCGTTCCTCTGTCACAAATCGCTGCACCTTTGTTGATCGAAGCGCCGTCATCTGCACAAATCGGTGTGGCTTCGCCACCGCGCGCATCTCGGCGCCATCGCCGAGGAAAAGCCCCCATGCAATCGACTTCTCCAAGGGTGACAATTGACATCGACTCGGATGAAGAAGTCGAATTCGACTCTCCTCCTCCATCTTGGACAGCGCACCGTCGTCACCATGGAAAATTACTTGTGCGAGAAGAAATCCCACCTGTGCCGGAGCCGAATTGAGAATCCAATGAGGAGATGCCAGACTTTGTGGAGCCATGGGAAGGAGGGAACTAACCCTACATTGTGGTGGAAGATCGCTACTTCATGAACCGGGAGAAGTTCGCTGCGAAGCTTCGTCAATGCCCGGAAATTTTGAAGTCGATGTGTCGTGCATTCAACCAGCGATTTGCATCCGTGGGAGCAAGCGACCGGATGAAATCATTTGCAAATCAAAGCTTCCTGGACATGAAGTATCTTCCACTTGATGATCCCAAACTGAACGAGGCAAAAAACATCATCGAGAAAGCAGGTTTGATTTATACGGTTGTAGATGTTGCTCCTTATGTTCCAGAAGTGGTTAGAGAGTTCTATGCGAATCTGGGGGATCTTGAGCATCAGTTGGGCACCAAGTTAATATATGTGCGAGGAGAAATGTATGAATATACTCCGGAAATCATCAACAGGTTGTTCTCTCGACCTCTGCAAACCCCTATCACGCACCCGTGGCTGTCCGAAGATATTGATGATGCTGCTAACACACTTACGGGAGGTAGGTGGTGCCAATGGAAAGGTTTCTGCTCGAAGCACCTCACATCTACTATGTAGATCCTCTACAAGTTCTGCTACAGAAATTGGCTTCCAACTTCGAACAAGTCATCCATGATCAAGGGGGGAGCTCAATTCCTGTACATGATGCATCGGGATAAGCAGTTTGATTTTGGGAAGACTGTCTTTGATCAGATCATGGCCATTGGTGCAGCACCGGACAAAGGGAACAACCTGATCTTCCCCAACTTGATCCATCATCTCCTCATGTTTCAGCGAGCGGTGCCGGGACACTGTGGAGACACCACTTCAGGAGGGCCTTATGAGATGGTGCTTGACCCGAAGCAAGGCGGAGTGTGAAACCAGAGGTAAATAAGCCAAATGGTGGACCTAACCTTGCTGCTGATTTCAGAGAGCTTGCACACCTTGTGCAACAGATGCAATTGCGCCTCCAAGGTAATTTTTGGTTACACTTTGCACTGTTTTATAACCATGTGGTGTTGTTAATTTTGTTCTAAGTGTGCACTCAAGTAGGGGGAGAGTATACATTCGATCACACTCGTGGACATGAGAGTGGAGATGGCGATGCAAGCGATAAAGATGATGAGTGACAGATAGGGGGAGCAGCCCGTTTGAGTTTTTAGGTCTAGTGTGATGTGTGTTCGTTTTTTTTAGACTACATGTGGAACTTATAGTATCATTATGTTCCAAGACTTATGTATTGAACCTTTATTTTAATTCCCAAGAATATTTTAATGCATATGTGGCTTGTTTGTTAAGGATGTTCATTGAATATTGCCTAGGATTGGTGGTGTGGATGCGTGTGTTTGGTCTTACCGTTGTGCAGGTACATTGAGTTATCACACTTAGACCAAAAGGGGGAGATTGTTATAACATAAGTACATCGATGATCGTTGCACAGGTTGTGCAACTGTGGAGAACTGTCTAGAAATGGACATTGCATAGATGGTGCAATCTTGAAGCTCGTAAAGTGTGGCGAGACATGTCACAGAGGGATGAGCAGTGAAGACGAGGCTCATGAAGTGTGGCAAGGCTTGCCACATATGGATGAGCAGTGAAGACTGTTGTGCAAGACAAGATTCTGCACAATGAGGAGGTTGTTGCACAGGTGGTGCAACAACGAAGAATCGTCCAGGCGGACGTACAGGTGGTGCAGTATGACTGAAGCTCGAGAAGTGTGGCGAGGCTTGCCACAGACGGGCGAGCAATGAAGACTATTGTGCAAGACAAGACTCTGCACAGTAGGATGAATGTTTCACAGGTTGTACAACAGAGAAGGGTCGTCCAGGTAGATAGTGCACAAGTGGTGCAACCTGATTGGAGCTCGTGAAGTATGACGTGGCGCATCACAAGTGGATGAGCTCTGGAGAATATTATGCAAGACAAGAATCTGCATAATAAGGACGGACAATATTTACGGAATATTAGGGATTCACTAAATATTGGTCTAGGGTTTCCTATGGATTCATAAATAGTTATATGATGAAAAGCCCTAGGTTTAGGTTTTCTTAGTGAGAAAAAAGGGTAGCTCGTAGGTTGAGAAAAACTTGGCGAGTGTACAAAGAGTGTGTGCGACAGGTGTCGCACAGTTAAACTTGGGTAGATTAGGAATCGTTGAGAGGCGAGTCAAGGGTGACATCGTGTAAAGCTGATTAAATAAGTTGTAAGGAACTTATTTAAGTGATTTCTAATAAAAGTTGTGTGAGTCTGCACACGTAAATCTCTGTGTTCAACCTGTGTTCAACGGTTCTTCATATTCCAGTTCTTACAGATAGGTAGGATAAAATTGAACCATCACATTATTGGCATTACACAAGCGGTAAACGGATAATAAGTTTTTGTGAAGGTTAGGAACATAAAGCACATGTGATAAGGTAAGATGTTTAGAGCGAGTGGAAAGAGAAGGGGAATCAGTATGCGAGATCCGTAAGGCAGTGCCATCTGCGATTGTCACCTCTTCTCCACCGTGATACGGCTGATGCAAGGCTAAGTTTTGCAGATCTGTGGTGAAGTGATGCGTCACACCACTATTGACAAGCCAATTTAGAGAGTAGGCTGGTTGTTCAGCCGCTATATTTTCTCGTGTTTTCCAAGGGGTGGAGGTAGGCAAACAGCTCCAAAAGTTTGCTCTATACGAATGAGTTTGATGCTGTAAACGTGAGCATGTGCTCGCACTGTGGCCAAAAACGCCATAAATTTGACAGCGCCCACGCGTGGTGTACTTGTTGAAGCGGTGTGATGGTTGGTTCCTTAGTTGGTGACCATGATTGTTGTTTTAACGTGGACAGCCACGATACTTGTGTTGATGGCGAACATTGCCAGCGTTCGCGGTGACCGTAGCTGATGAGGACATCAGGTCGTACATCCAGCCAGGAGACCAGACTGGCTGACCAGGAAGCTTGCCCGAGACAGCCGGACCATCTGGCACGCCTGCCGGCCCAAGCAGTACCGCCGGACCCTCGACCACAAGGACCAGAGCAACCAGCATTGCCGGCGGAGAGGCCCAAGCTTCCGGCACACTTGGTGGCAACGTGGATGACACCGCCGGTCCCTCTGGTGATGCCGCCAACTCTGGGATCAACTTGGCCGGTCCTGAAGGCATTCCGGCCAGTACCTCGCACAATCCAGCCGGTACAGCCGATCCAGCCGAGTACACGCGCATTTCCACTTCTACACAAGAGGACTCGGACCAAATGAGCTACCAGCTCCAGGACATGCACCTAGAGGAAGTATCTACACCGCTGGTACCTCAAGGAGCAATGACAAGAAGCAGATCAAGGGCACTCTTCCACAAATTCAGCTTATGGGTCGACAAGCTCCTAGAGGAAGATCAACTAAGGACAATAGACCAAAAGTGCAAAGAAGAGTCCAATGGCTTCTCAACAACACAAGGGTCATCAGAGACTTGGGCTTTAGTGGCAAGAGAGCTCAGGGCCCAAAAATTCTTAACCCTACTCCAAGTTGAAGACTAGGAGCAAGGCGCATGCATGCCATAAGGACGGCCACCTTCCATTTCTTGGCCATGAGATAAGTTAAGGTAAGTTTCAATTCGAATATATGCCTCTTTTTATTTTGCAGGGTAGGATCTAGAATATTTACTTTTATTGAGTCAAAGACATTTTAGGAATAGGTCCTTTTTCGATTATACACTTTTGTATCTTTTCCTTTTGTGCACTTGTGTAAGTTTTTCTTTTCTTATTTGGGTCGACCATAGAAGGTCAACCTGTCGAGCAAATTAATAAGGCTCCTTCCAGCATTGTAGTTCGACAACCTTTTTGATATTAATAAAGATATAATTTTTTCCCCAACAAGTTTTCTCTCAAGAATCTTGTGCGCTTAGAATCTAGTTGAGATCAGCCCTCCTAGCTCTAAGTTTGTGATTTATCACGAGATTCATCACCCCTCGTGTGGTTCACTTCACCTTTCCATCGAATACCAACCCAAAAACCCCTATCCAAAAGTCTAAGGTCGAGTTTCTCACCTAAACTTCTCCAAACAGCCCACGCGCATACATCCTTGAATCAAGGCTTGTATCATTTTGGTATCAGAGCTTAAAGCTCCTAAACCAGGTTATTTTTTAGCTTGTTTTGTTTTTAGTTCTTACATTAGTTTAAGTCGCATTCAAGAAAAATCAAAAAAATAACATCAAACTCCAAACCGAGTGCATCTAGCCTTCTACGTGTATCACTAGGGTTTAGATTCACTTTTGCATTGCCATTCACATTTTTCTTTTTGTTAGAATCATATTTCCATTAATTTTAAGTCAAATTAAATAGAAAAGAAAAATAAAATAGAAAAAATACCTAAGGGATTCGATTTGGACAGCTAGCAATAGTTGTCAAGAAAGTTTCCTTTTTTTCAAATCTTCATATCTTTGAATTTCCAATTCTCAGATTTTTTCCTTTTTGCATTTTTTGAATCCCCCCTTATAAAAAGAAAACCCTCCTAATAATTTAGGAGTAGCATAACTTGTTTTCTTCCTTGTAGTACGCAATGGGAGAAGAAAATAGAGATGCAGCCGAGGACATGATGGCCATGTTCACCACACTCCAAACAAAACTCGCATCCATAGGCGAGAGATCGGAGCGCGTGGAGAGGCCTGTGAGATTCCAGGCCATAAGGCACGTGAGAGCTGAGCAAGACTGTCCTGAGGGTCCTGAGCACCTTAGGACACGGCACGAACAGGAGGAACCCCAGCCAGATGGAGATGAGGACACACAACCTCATAACTATCACCATAAGCCGAGAGGACCTCCACGGCAACCAGAGGCAGAAGATGATGGCTTTGAGCCATATGTTCTTCACCAGAGACCAAGAATGCCTCCTAGACATCATGAGGATGGAGATGAACACGCCTATAACCGGGTAACTCATCCTGATGTTAAGCTAACTCCTCCAAGTTTTGCAAGAAAAGTAGACCCCGAGGCTTACCTAGATTGGGAGAGAAGAATGGATCATATCTTTGATCATTACAACCAACCAGGGCCTAGGAGAGTCTCAATGGCAGTAGCACAACTCACGAAAAATGCCCTCATCTGGTGGGATCGTGAGGTATCTAACAGAAAGAGGAAGAGAATGAGGCCCATAGACTCATGGTTCGACATGAAAGACCTCATGCGACAAAGGTTTGTTCCACCTTACTTTCATAGAGACTTGCAACGTCGTTTTTGTACTCTTAAGCAAGGTACTAGATCAGTAGAGGAGTACTATGAAGAGTTCGAGAAGCTAAGGAACAGATTGGAGCTCAATGATGATGAAGAAGCATTGATGGCACAATTCTTGGATGGACTCCAAGAAAGAATCAGCCGCAAGGTGGAAAGGCAAATCTACAATGACTTCAAAGACTTGTTCCACCTATCTGTCCAGGCTGAGCAGCACATCAAATGTAAGAACCAAGACATCCGCAGCAAGCCTAAGACACCTTGGGCACCAAGCAACATGTCCAAGCCCATAGACAAAGGATAGAGCATAGAGATCGACTCAAGGTTCAAGAGCAAGCCTCCTGAGCCAACCCGTGACCAAAGAGAGCCTAGTAAGTCTTCTAACCCTCAAAGATCACGTGACATCACTTGTTTCAAGTGTAGGGGTCGTGGAACCATCTCAAGGGAGTGCCCAAACAACCGAGTCATGCTGATTACGGAGGCTGGAGAATATGAGTCCCAAGATGAAGAGGACTATGAACCAAAAGAGGAATATGGTGACATTGAGTACCCTGATGTGGGGGAAGTGCTGGTCACTAGACGCATCCTCAGTGCAATGGTGGATCCTTCAGAGACCATCCAAAGGGAGAACATATTCCACAGCCGTTGCACCATCAAGGACAAGGTATGTAACCTCATCATAGATGGTGGTTCTTGCACTAACGTTGCTAGTGCTTATATGGTTGATAAGCTAGGTATAGAGAAGACAAGGCATCCTCGACCATATAGATTGAGATGGCTGGATGACAAGTGGAGCTCAAGATCCATGAGCAAGTCATGGTGCCATTCAGTGTGGGCAAGTACCAAGACCAAGTCGTGTGCGACGTGGCGCCCATGCAAGCTGGCCATCTTCTGCTAGAAAGACCATGGCAGTTTGACAAAGAGACCAGGCATGATGGCCGAACCAATCTCTACACTTTTGTGCATGACAAAAGAAAGGTCAGCTTGGCTCCTCTTACACCTGCCCAGGTAGACGAGCTACAACTCCAAATGAGTAAGGAAAAGAAACTTATCAAGTCTAATTTTCTTATTCAACCAAGCCATGTCCGGAGAGCTTTAGCCTCGAAGGATTTAATGTTACTAATGGTTTTCAAGGAAGTGTTGAATGTAGAAAAGGAACAGGTAGAGCTGCCTCCTGAAGTAGCAACTCTCCTCAACAAGTTCCAGGATGTATTTCCAGAGGAGATACCAGCAGGCTTGTCTCCTTTATGTGGCATAGAACACAAGATTGATCTTGTGCCCGGAGCAGCCCTGCCCAACCGGCCAGCCTACCGGATGAGCCCAGAGGAGCCCAAGGAGCTTGAGAAGCAAGTCAAGGAGCTCCTGGAGAAAGGATATGTTCGAGAGAGCCTCAGTCCACGTGCCGTACCAGTGCTACTAGTGCCCAAGATGGATGGGACTTGGCGCCTGTGCGTGGACTGCCGAGCAATCAACAACATCACAGTCAAGTACCGGCATCCAATACCACGGCTTGGTGACATGCTAGATGAGCTGAGTGGAGCCACGGTCTTCTCCAAGATAGACCTCAAGAGTGGATACCACCAGGTCAGGATGAAAGAAGGTGATGAATGGAAGACTGCTTTCAAGACAAAGCAAGGGCTCTATGAGTGGACAGTCATGCCATTTGGCTTGACTAATGCCCCAAGCACCTTCATGCGCCTTATGAACCAAGTTCTTAGGGCGTACATCAGTAAGTTTGTAGGGGTTTACTTTGATGACATACTAGTTTATAGTAAGTGCCTACGGGAACACCTCACACATTTTGAGATGGTGCTTAAAACCCTTCGACAAGAAGAGCTTTATGCCAATCTCAAGAAGTGCATCTTTTGTACTGATAAACTTGTCTTTTTAGGTTTTGTTGTAAGTTCACAGGGCCTACAGGTTGATGAAGAGAAGATTCGAGCCATACAAGAATGGCCAACACTAGGCAACATCAGCCAAGTAAGGAGCTTCCACGGACTGGCCAGCTTCTATAGGAGATTCGTGCCCAACTGCAGTAGTGTTGCCTCACCATTGACGGCAGTAGTGAAGAAGAACGTGGGATTCATCTAGGGAGAAGCTCAGGAGAAGGCATTCCAGGCCTTGAAGGACAGCCTTACACATGCACCAGTGCTAGTCCTGCCCGACTTCAACAAGATGTTTGAAGTAGAGTGTGATGCCTCTAGAATAGGCATAGGAGCAGTGCTAACCCAAGGAGGGAGACCAGTGGCATACTTCAGTGAGAAGCTAGGTGGTGCCTCACTGAACTACCCCACTTATGACAAGGAGCTTTATGCCCTTGTCCGAGCATTGGAGACTTGGCAGCATTACTTGTTGTCCAAGGAGTTTGTGATCCACACTGATCATGAGACTCTCAAACACCATAGAGGGCAAACCAATCTCAAGAGGAGACATGCCAGGTGGATGGAGTTCATAGAGACCTTCCTGTATGTCATCAAGTACAAGAAGGGCAAAGACAATGTGGTAGCCGATGCACTATCAAGGAGGTTTGCCTTGATATCCACCATGGAGGCAAAGGTCCTAGGGTTCGAACACATCAAGGACCTATACAAGGATGATCCTGACTTTGCTGAGAGCTACAAGGAGTGTGGCACAGGGAGTCATGTCAAGTTCTACATCCATGAGGGATTCTTGTTCCGAGAAAGAAGGCTGTGCATACCACCAGGATCACTAAAGGAGCTTATCATCCGAGAAGCTCATGGAGGAGGACTCATGGGCCACTTTGGTGTCGACAAGACTCTAGCAGTGGTCAAGGAGCACTTCTACTGGCCACACATCAAGAGGACAGTAGAAGCTCATTGTGCAAGATGCATCACTTGCAAGAAGGCAAAGTCTCGAGTGCAACCTCACGGGTTGTATCTCCCACTGCCCATACCTACACATCCATGGGTGGACATCTCAATGGACTTTGTTCTAGGTCTGCCCAAGATCAACCACAAGATGCAATCTTTGTAGTGGTGGACAGATTCTCCAAGATGGCACACTTCCTTCCATGTGCCAATGTCAATGACGCCACACAAACAGCTGAGCTATTCTTCAGGGAGATAGTACGGTTTCATGGAGTGCCAAGGACCATCGTATCAGACAGGGACACCAAGTTCCTCAGCCATTTCTGGAGGACCCTTTGGAGAAAGCTAGGCACGAAGCTACTCTTCTCTACCACCTGTCATCCTCAAACCGATGGCCAAACTGAAGTTGTCAACAGGACACTATCAACCCTTCTCAGGACTACACTAGGGAAGAACCCAAAGACTTGGGTGGAGTGCCTGCCATTCATAGAGTTTGCTTACAACCGAGCCGTGCACTCAGCAACCAAGAAGACACCATTTAAAGTAGTATACGGCTTCAACCCTCTCACCCCATTGGAGCAAACGCCACTACCACCAGCTGAGATGACCAACCTCAACGGAGCATCCAAGGCAGATTTCATAAGGAGGTTACACAATAAGGTAGCAGAAAACTTGGAGAAGAGGACCGGACAGTACGTGACTCATGCCAACAAGGGAAGAAAGGAGGTGATCTTTCAACCAGGCGATTGGGTGTGGCTACACCTACGGCAGGAGAGGTTGCCAAACCTAAAGAGTTCCAAGCTAGCACCAAGAGGAGATGGACCATTCAGAGTCCTCGAGAGGATCAACAACAATGCCTACCGGATCGAGCTCCCAGGTGAGTTTAATGTGTCCAATACGTTCAATCTTACTGACTTAGCTCCTTTCCATGCAGATGAACCAGTTTTGAGGACAAAATCTACTGAAGAGGGAGGGGATGATGAGGACATCAGGTCGTACATCCAGCCAGGAGACCAGACTGGCCGACCAGAAAGCTTGCCCGAGATAGCCGGACCATCTGGCACGCCTACCGGCCCAAGCAGTACCACCGGACCCTCGACCACAAGGACCAGAGCAACCAGCATTGCCGGCGGAGAGGCCCAAGCTTCCGGCACACTTGGTGGTGATGTGGATGACACCGCCGGTCCCTATGGTGATGCTGCCAACTCCGGGATCAACTTGGCTGGTCCTGAAGGCATTCCGGCCAGTACCTCGCAAAATCCAGCCGGTACAGCCGATCCAGCCGAGTACACGCGCATTTCCACTTCTACACAAGAGGACTCGGACCAAATGAGCTACCAGCTCCAGGACATGCACCTAGAGGAAGTATCTACACCGCTGGTACCTCAAGGAGCAATGACAAGAAGCAGATCAAGGGCACTCTTCCACAAATTCAGCTTATGGGTCGACAAACTCCTAGAGGAAGATCGACTAAGGACAATGGGCCAAAAGTGCAAGGAAGAGTCCAATGGCTTCTCAACAACACAAGGGACATCAGAGACTTGGGGTTTAGTGGCAAGAGAGGTCAGGGCCCAAAGATTCTTAACCCTACTCCAAGTCAAAGACTAGGAGCAAGGCACGTGCATGCCACAAGGACGGCCACCTTCCATTTCTTGGCCATGAGGTAAGTTAAGGTAAGTTTCAATTCGAATATATGCCTCTTTCTGTTTTGCAGGGTAGGATCTAGAATATTTACTTTTATTGAGTCAAAGACATTTTAGGAATAGGTCCTTTTCGATTATACACTTTTGTATCTTTTCCTTTTGTGCACTTTTGTAAATTTTCCTTTTCTTATTTGGGTCGACCCTAGAAGGTCAAGCTGTCGAGCATATTAATAAGGCTCCTTCCAGCATTGTAGTTCGACAACCTTTTTGATATTAATAAAGATAAAACTTTTTCCCCAACAAGTTTTCTCTCAAGAATCTTGTGCGCTTAGAATCTAGTTGAGACCAGCCCTCCTAGCTCTAAGTTTGTGATTTATCACGAGGTCGATCACCCCTCGTGTGGTTCACTTCACCTTTCCATCGAATACCAACCCAAAAACCCCTATCCAAGAAGTCTAAGGTCGAGTTTCTCACCTAAACTTCTCCAAACAGCCCACGCGCATACATCCTTGAATCAAGGCTTGTATCAGTAGCGATGGAGATGGAGATGGAGAAGTCATCCATAACAGCGCCACTTCCTTAATGAGCAGCTTTTCGTGAACCTTTGTGAGCGATGGAGAGACGTCACAACCTTCGAGCTAATCTTTAATAGATTTTTATTCCTTAAGCAGTCCCTCAAGTATGTATTCGATCTTGTCATCGTGATCGATTGGCTTACCTGGAAGAGCCAATTCATCGAACCGTGTTGTGAAGCCTTGGAAATACGCAACGATTGACATATCACCTTTCGACCAGTTTTTGATTTCTTGTTTCAGCTGCTTTATGTGTCCTCGACTCGGCATTAAGTATGTGTCAGAGAACTTTTTCCATATTTGCGCCGAGGTTGTAGCTGTAGAGAGAAGCGGCTGAATGGAGACGGTGATGGTCTACGGAGAGCATTGTAAACGAGTTTGTCTTGACGCTTCCAAAAGACCACGTCAGCGGCTGTAATTGTTGGTGCTAGAGCAATGGTAGTTTCATCTATGAAACCTGCGAAGTTGTACCCATCGAGAAGGGCATGAACCCATAGAAACCACATTAATAGTTTGTGGTTGAGAGTTTCGTCACATTTGTCATGTTGATGGTTTCATTTTTTGTTTGAGGAGCAGCCATTGAAAAAAAATAAGAAACACCAAAAGGAAAGAAAAAGGAGAAAGGAAAGTGATCGACAGAGAAAGTGAATGGCTGCCCAAAATAAAATTTTAGGTTGTTAAAACCTGTTCTGGTACCATACAGAAACGAGAGAACTTAATTTTTTAGGTGAGGTGATTACACATATATATATACATCGATTTAGTGAGAAGATATTAGGTTGAGTTAATTAGTTGTATAGACCAAAACTTTCAAAAAATTAGCAAAATAATCATGAGATTCAAACAACTATTTTCACTGTAGCGCGGGAAAGATAAATTACCATTTTTCTCCTCGGTGAACACCAACTCATCGCGACAAGATCTGACGCGAATAGTGTATATCTGATGGAATAGATTATTGTTCACTATAGGCGATATCTATGCAGATATCGCAGCTGCAAATGCATTAAATGAAGAATTTCGAATAGTAAATATACAATATAGGAGTACATATGTGTTATACCAGAAGTTAATCGAGTATATATTGTTTTATCACCTGTAAAACAATAGTCATTGATATATGAACTGAAAGCAGAGTAACTTTTTTTGGGTTAGACAGCATCGGCGATAACAAACACTATCCTACATTTTAAATCGGCAGCTGTTTTTGTTGAAATAAATAACAAATCTTGAAGGTAATATTTATTAAAAGTAATTTTAAGGTTACCTTAAAGTTCTTTATGGTCTACATAAATGTTGACATTTAAAATGCAGATAGATATGTCCCGTAGCAGAGGTTTACAACAATATTTTTGTCATGTAGTATTGTTTTCTTACATATGGTTTTTAGGCTTTATATGAATATTCAAATCTAACTTTCTAGTGATCTTTGCATTTTATTTTTGTTGGTGATGAACATCGTACTTACTGGTTAATAACTGTTTGTAACGGGGAAATAATGTTTTCAAAAATGTGAAAATGAGATTTAGTGATGGTGCATCTTGTGAATCTCGTATGTGGTGTTTGGGAGAGATGCTAAGGTGGAGATTGTATTTTCAGAAGTGAAGCAGAAGCCATAAAGTTCCAAGAAAATAAAGCATACACATCCCTCGTGGTGTTGATGATAGGCCGATATGATATGGATAACCATACACCTATCGCTTTAACATACAAATAATCTCTAGAGTGGTTGATGGTGTCAAATGGTACACAGGCTCATCCAGTCGACATATCAATTGACGATGATGTGAAAATTTTCATGTCAGAACGAGTTCACACGGAAGAACTGGTGTTGTGCGTTACAGTGGGATTGTATCAAGTTGAAAGATACAAATTTTACAAAAGAAGTAATTTCACTAGTGACGTGAACTCAAACGCAATACATCAATTGCAAAAGGCTTTAGACGATCAAAAAAAAGATTACTGAAGTAAACTTAATTTTAGTATCTAAAGTAAATATTATCCGATATTTTTATGATTTGTGCAATAGGTTGGTTTGCATTTAGATTTGATGGCAGGTGGTGTTATACATGCGTGTTAAAGAGTCTTGGAGGAAATTTATACAGCTGAGGAAAGGGCTCTCATAAACAAAGTCCATCTTGTGTTAAGTGGAGTAGTCTCTACAAACGATATCATAAATCCCGTAACAGAAACACAATCGTCCTCTGGCTCGTCAAGTGAGTTATGTGTCATGGATGATGTAGCCACATGTCATGATGATGAAATCATTCGGTTGGATGAAGATGACATTAACACATCCCAAGGAATGTGATGGAGACATCAGGTTGTATGGCCGGCCAGGAGACCAGACGGCCGACCAGGAACCTTGCCCGAGACAGCCGGGCCATTTGGCACGTCTGCCGGCCCAAGCGGCATCGCCGGACCCTCGACCAACAGGACCGGACCGATCAGCATTGCCGGCGGAGAGGCCCAAAAATCCGGCCCAACTGGTGGCAACGTGGATGATACAGCCGGTCCCATTGGTGACACCGCCGACTCCGGGATCAACTTGGCCGGTCCAGAAGGCATTCCGGCCAGCACCTCGCACAGTCCAGCCGGTACAGCCGATCCAGCCGAGTAGACATGTATTTCAGCATCTACACAAGGAGACTCGGACCAGATAAGCTACCAGCTTCAGGACATGCATCTAGAGGAAGTCTCTACACCAGTGGTGCCACCAGGAGCAATGACAAAGAGCAGATCAAGAGCACTCTTCCACAAATTCAGCTTATGGGTCGACAAGCTCCTAGAGGAAGATCGACTAAGGACAGTGGGCCATAAGTGCAAAGAAGAGTCCAAAAGCTTCTCAACAATGCAAGGGACTTCAGAGACTTGGGCTTTAGTGGCAAGAGAGGTCAGGACCCAAAGATTCCAAACCCCACTCCAAGTCAAAGACTAGGAGCAAGACGTGTGCATGCCACAAGGACTACCTGATACAAGCCTCGATTCAAGGCTTATATGCGCGTGGGCTGTTTGGAGAAGGTTAGGTGAGAAACTCGACCTTAGACTTCTTACATAGGGGTTTTTGGGTTGGTATTCGATGGAAAGGTGAAGTGAACCACACGAGGGATGATGAACCTCGTGATAAATCACAAACTTAGAGCTAGGAGGGCTGGTCTCAACTAGATTCTAAGCGCACAAGATTCTTGAGAGAAAACTTGTTGGGGAAAAAGTTCTATCTTTATTAATATCAAAAAGGTTGTCGAACTACAATGCTGGAAGGAGCCTTATTAATATGCTCGACAGCTTGACCTTCTAGGGTCGAACCAAATAAGAAAAGGAAAACTTACAAAAGTGCACAAAAGGAAAAGATACAAAAGTGCATAATCGAAAAAGGACCTATTCCTAAAATGTCTTTGACTCAATAAAGTAAATATTCTAGATCCTGCCCTGCAAAACAGAAAGAGGCATATATTTGAATATAAACTTACCTTAACTTACTTTATGGCCAAGAAATGGAAGGTGGCCGTCCTTATGGCATGCACACGCCTTGCTCCTAGTCTTCGACTTGGAGTAGGGTTAAGAATCTTTGGGCCCTGACCTCTCTTGCCACTAAAACCCAAGTCTCTGATGTCCCTTGCGTTGTTGAGAAGCCGTTGGACTCTTCCTTGCATTTTTGGCCCATTGTCCTTAGTCGATCTTCCTCTAGGAGCTTGTCGACCCATAAGCTGAATTTGTGGAAGAGTGCCCTTGATCTGCTTCTTGTCATTGCTCCTTGAGGTACCACTGGTGTAGATACTTGCTCTAGGTGCATGTGCTGGAGCTGGTAGATCATTTGGTCCGAGTCCTCTTGTGTAGAAGTGGAAATGTGCGTGTACTCGGCTGGATCGGCTGTACCGGCTGGATTGTGCGAGGTACTGGCCGGAATGCCTTCAGGACCGGCCAAGTTGATCCCAGAGTTGGCGGCATCACCAGAGGGACCGGCGGTGTCATCCACGTTGCCACCAAGTGTGCCGGAAGCTTGGGCCTCTCCGCCGGCAATGCTGGTTGCTCTGGTCCTTGTGGTCGAGGGTCCGGCGGTACTGCTTGGGCCGGCAGGCGTGCCAGATGGTCCGGCTGTCTCGGGCAAGCTTCCTGGTCGGCTAATCTGGTCTCCTGGTTGGATGTACGACCTGATGTCCTCATCATCCCCTCCCTCTTTAGTAGGTTTTGTCCTCAAAACTGGTTCATCTGCATGGAAAGGGGCTAAGTCAGTAACATTGAACGTATTGGACACATTAAACTCACCTGGGAGCTCGATCCGGTAGGCGTTGTTGTTGATCCTCTCGAGCCCTCTGAATGGTCCATCTCCTCTTGGTGCTAGCTTGAAACTCCTTAGGTTTGGGAACCTCTCCTGTCGTAGGTGTAGCCACACCCAATCGCCTTGTTGAAAGATCACCTCCTTTCTTCCCTTGTTGGCATGAGTCACCTACTGTCCGGTCCTCTTCTCCAAGTTTTCTGCTACCTTCTGGTGTAACCTCCTTATGAACTCTGCCTTGGATGCTCCGTTTAGGTTGGTCATCTCAGCTGGTGGTAGTGGTGTTTGCTCCAATGGGGTGAGAGGGTTGAAGCCGTATACTACTTCAAATGGTGTCTTCTTGGTTGTTGAGTGCACAACTCGGTTGTAAGCGAACTCTATGAATGACAGGCACTCCATCCAAGTCTTTAGGTTCTTCTCTAGTGTAGTCCTGAGAAGGGTTGATAGTGTCCTGTTGACAACTTCAGTTTGGCCATCGGTTTGAGGATGGCAGGTGGTAGAGAAGAGTAGCTTCGTGCCTAGCCTTCTCCAAAGGGTCCTTCAGAAATGGCTGAGGAACTTGGTGTCCCTGTCTGATACGATGGTCCTTGGCAGTCCATGAAGCCGTACTATCTCCATGAAGAACAGCTCAGCTGTTTGTGTGGCATCATTGACATTGGCATATGGAATGAAGTGTGCCATCTTGGAGAATCTGTCCACCACTACAAAGATTGCATCTTTGTGGTTGATCTTGGGCAGACCTAGAACAAATTCCATTGAGATGTCCACCCATGGATGTGTAGGTATGGGCAGTGGGAGATACAACCCGTGAGGTTGCACTTGGGACTTTGCCTTCTTGCAAGTGATGCATCTTGCACAATGAGCTTCTACTGTCTTCTTGATGTGTGGCCAGTAGAAGTGCTCCTTGACCACTGCTAGAGTTTTGTCGACACCAAAGTGGCCCATGAGTCCTCCTCCATGAGCTTCTCGGATGATAAGCTCCTTTAGTGATCCTGGTGGTATGCACAGCCTTCTTTCTCGGAACAAGAATCCCTCATGGATGTAGAACTTGACATGACTCCCTGTGCCACACTCCTTGTAGCTCTCAGCAAAGTCAGGATCATCCTTGTATAGGTCCTTGATGTGCTCGAATCCTAGGACCTTTGCCTCCATGGTTGATATCAATGCAAACCTCCTTGATAGTGCATCGGCTACCACATTGTCTTTGCCCTTCTTGTACTTGATGACGTATGGGAAGGTCTCTATGAACTCCATCCACCTGGAATGTCTCCTCTTGAGATTGGTTTGCCCTGTGAGGTGTTTGAGAGTCTCATGATCAGTGTGGATCACAAACTCCTTGGACAGCAAGTAATGCTGCCAAGTCTCCAATGCTCGGACAAGGGCATAAAGCTCCTTGTCATAAGTGGGGTAGTTCAGTGAGGCACCACCTAGCTTCTCACTGAAGTATGCCACTGGTCTCCCTCCTTGGGTTAGCACTGCTCCTATGCCTCTTCCAGAGGCATCACACTCCACTTCAAACGTCTTGTTGAAGTCGGGCAGGACTAGCACTGGTGCATGTGTAAGGCTGTCCTTCAAGGCCTGGAATGCCTTCTCCTGAGCTTCTCCCTAGATGAATCCCACGTTCTTCTTCACTACTGCCGTCAATGGTGAGGCAACACTACTGCAGTTGGGCACGAATCTCCTATAGAAGCTGGCCAGTCCGTGGAAGCTCCTTACTTGGCTGATGTTGCCTAGTGTTGGCCATTCTTGTATGGCTCGAATCTTCTCTTCATCAACCTGTAGGCCCTGTGAACTTACAACAAAACCTAAAAAGACAAGTTTATCAGTACAAAAGATGCACTTCTTGAGATTGGCATAAAGCTCTTCTTGTCGAAGGGTTTTAAGCACCATCTCAAAATGTGTGAGGTGTTCCCGTAGGCACTTACTATAAACTAGTATGTCATCAAAGTAAACCCCTACAAACTTACTGATGTACGCCCTAAGAACTTGGTTCATAAGGCGCATGAAGGTGCTTGGGGCATTAGTCAAGCCAAATGGCATGACTGTCCACTCATAGAGCCCTTGCTTTGTCTTGAAAGCAGTCTTCCATTCATCACCTTCTTTCATCCTGACCTGGTGGTATCCACTCTTGAGATCTATCTTGGAAAAGATCGTGGCTCCACTCAGCTCATCTAGCATGTCATCCAGCCGTGGTATTGGATGCCAGTACTTGACTGTGATGTTGTTGATTGCTCGGCAGTCCACGCACATGCGCCAAGTCCCATCCTTCTTGGGCACTAGTAGCACTGGTACGGCACATGGACTGAGGCTCTCTCAAACATAGCCTTTCTCCAAGAGCTCCTTGACTTGCTTCTCAAGCTCCTTGGACTCCTCTGGACTCATCCGGTAGGCTGGCCGGTTGGGCAGGGCTGCTCTGGGCACTAGATCAATCTGGCGTTCTATGCCACGTAAAGGAGGCAAGCCTGCTGGTATCTCCTCTGGAAATACATCCTGGAACTTGTTGAGGAGAGTTCCTACTTCAGGAGGTAGCTCTACCTGTTCTTTTTCTACATTCAACACTTCCTTGAAAACCATTAGTAACATTAAATCCTTCGAGGCTAAAGCTCTCCGGACATGGCTTGGTTGAATAAGAAAATTAGACTTGATAAGTTTCTTTTCCTTACTCATTTGGAGTTGTAGCTCGTCTACCTGGGCAGGTGTAAGAGGAGCCAAGCTGACCTTTCTTTTGTCATGCACAAATGTGTAGAGATTGGTTTGGCCATCATACCTGGTCTCTTTGTCAAACTGTCATGGTCTTCCTAGCAGGAGATGGCCAGCTTGCATGGGCACCACGTCGCACACGACTTGGTCTTGGTACTTGCCCACACTGAATGGCACAGTGACTTGCTCATGGATCTTGAGCTCCACTTTGTCATCCAGCCATCTCAGTCTATATGGTCGAGGATGCCTTGTCTTTTCTAGACCTAGCTTATCAACCATATATGCACTAGCAACGTTAGTGCAAGAACCACCATCTATGATGAGGTTACATACCTTGCCCTTGATGGTGCAATGGCAGTGGAAGATGTTCTCCCTTTGGATGGTCTCTGAAGGATCCACCATTTCACTGAGGATGTGTCTAGTGACCAGCACTTCCCCCACATCAGGGTACTCAATGTCACCATACTCCTCTTCTGGTTCATAGTCCTCTTCATCTTGGGACTCATATTCTCCAGCCTCCGTAATCAACATGACCCGGTTGTTTGGGCACTCCCTTGAGATGTGTCCACGACCCCTACACTTGAAACAAGTGATGTCACGTGATCTTTGAGGGTTAGAAGACTTACCAGGCTCTCTCTGGTCACGGGTGGGTTTAGGAGGCTTGCTCTTAAACCTTGACTCGATCTCTATGCTCTTGCCTTTGTATACGGGCTTGGGCATGTTGCTTGGTGCCCAAGGTGTCTTAGGCTTGCTGCGGATGTCTTGGTTCTTACATTTGATGTGCTGCTCAGCCTGGACAGATAGGTGGAACAAGTCTTTGAAGTCATTGTAGATTTGCCTTTCCACCTTGCGGCTGATTCTTTCTTGGAGTCCATCCAAGAATTGTGCCATCAATGCTTCTTCATCATCATTGAGCTCCAATCTGTTCCTTAGCTTCTTGAACTCTTCATAGTACTCCTCTACTGATCTAGTACCTTGCTTAAGAGTACAAAAACGACGTTGCAAGTCTCTATGAAAGTAAGGTGGAACAAACCTTTGTCGCATGAGGTCTTTCATGTCGAACCATGAGTCTATGGGCCTCATTCTCTTCCTCTTTCTGTTAGATACCTCACGATCCCACCAGATGAGGGCATTTTTCGTGAGTTGTGCTACTGCCATTGAGACTCTCCTAGGCCCTGGTTGGTTGTAATGATCAAAGATATGATCCATTCTTCTCTCCCAATCTAGGTAAGCCTCGGGGTCTACTTTTCCTGCAAAACTTGGAGGAGTTAGCTTAACATCAGGATGAGTTACCCGGTTATAGGCGTGTTCATCTCCATCCTCATGATGTCTAGGAGGCATTATTGGTCTCTGGTGAAGACCATATGGCTCAAAGCCATCATCTCCTGCCTCTGGTTGCCGTGGAGGTCCTCTCGGCCTATGGTGATAGTTATGAGGTGGTGTGTCCTCATATCCATATGGATGGGGTTCCTCTTGTTCGTGTCATGTTCTAAGGTGCTCAGGACCCTCAGGACAGTCTTGCTCAGCTCTCACGTGCCTTATTGCCTGGAACCTCACCGGTCTTTTCACGCTCTCCAACCTCTCGCCTATGGATGTGAGTTGTGTTTGGAGAGTGGTGAACATGGCCATCATGGCTTCGGTTACTTCTCTATTTTCTTCTGCCATTGCGTGCTACAAAGAAAGAAGACAAGTTAGGATGCTCCTAAATTATTAGGAGGGTTTTCTTTTTATAAAGATTCGAAAATTTGCAAAAAGGAAAAAAATCTGAGAATTGGAAATTCAAAAATATGAAGATTTGAAAAAAGGAAACTTTCTTGACAACTTGTGCTAGCTGACCAATTCGAATTCCTTTGGTATTTTTCCTATTTTCTTTTTCTTTTCTTTTTAATTTAACTTAAAAATAAAGGAAATATGATTTAAACAAAAAGGAAAACGTGAATGGTAATGCAAAAGTGAATCTAAACCCCAGTGATACACGTAGAAGGCTAGATGCACTCGGTTTGGAGTTTGATGTTATTTTTTTATTTTTCTTGAATGCGACTTAAACTAATGCAAGAACTAAAAACAAAACAAGCTAAAGGATAGAAACAACCTGGTTTAGGAGCTTTAAGCTCTGATACCAAAATGATACAAGCCTTGATTCAAGGATGTATGCGCGTGGGCTGTTTGGAGAAGTTTAGGTGAGAAACTCGACCTTAGACTTCTTGGATAGGGGTTTTTTGGGTTGGTATTCGATGGAAAGGTGAAGTGAACCACACGAGGGGTGATGAACCTCGTGATAAATCAAAAACTTAGAGCTAGGAGGGCTGGTCTCAACTAGATTCTAAGCGCACAAGATTCTTGAGAGAAAACTTGTTGGGGAAAAAGTTCTATCTTTATTAATATCAAAAAGGTTGTCGAACTACAATGCTGGAAGGAGCCTTATTAATATGCTCGACAGCTTGACCTTCTAGAGTCGACCCAAATAAGAAAGGAAAACTTACAAAAGTACACAAAAGGAAAAGATACAAAAGTGTATAATCGAAAAAGGACATATTCCTAAAATGTCTTTGACTCAATAAAGTAAATATTCTAGATCCTACCCTGCAAAACAGAAAGAGGCATATATTCGAATTGAAACTTACCTTAACTTACCTCATGGCCAAGAAATGGAAGGTGGCCGTCTGATGAGGACATCAGGTTTTACATCCAACCAGGAGACCAGACTGGCCGACCAGGACGCTTGCCCGAGACAGCAGGACCATCTGGCACGCCTGCCGGACCAGATAGTACCGCCGGACCCTCGACCTATAGGACCAGACCGGTCAACATTGCCGCCGGAGAGGCCCAAGCTTCTGGCACACTTGGTGGGGACGTGGATGACACCGCCGGTCCCTCTGATGACACCGCCGACTCCGGGATCAACTTGGCCGGTCCTGAAGTCATTCCGGCCAGTACCGCGCACAATCCAGCCGATCCAGCCGAGTACACGCGCACTTCCACTTCTACACAAGAGGACTCGGACCAAATGAGCTACCAGCTCCAGGACATGCACTTAGAGGAAGTATCTACACCAGTGGTACCTCCAGGAGCAATGACAAGAAGCAGATCAAGAGCACTCTTCCACAAATTCAGCTTATGGGTCGACAAGCTTCTAGAGGAAGAGCAGCTAAGGAAAATGGGCCAGAAGAGCAAATTAGAGTCCAAAGGCTTCTCAACAACACAAGGAACATCAGAGACGTGGGCTTTAGTGGCAAGAGAGGTCAGGGCCCAAAGGTTTTTAACCCTACTCCAAGTCGAAGACTAGGAGCAAGGCGCGTGCATGCCACAAGGGCGGCCACCTTCCATTTCTTGGCCATGAGGTAAGTTAAGGTAAGTTTACATTCGAATATATGCCTCTTTCTGTTTTGCAGGGTAGGATCTAGTTGCTTTACATTTTGAGTCAAGAACATTTTAGGAATAGGTCCTTTTTAGGTTATGCACTTTTGTATCTTTTCCTTTGTGCACTTTTGTAAACTTTCCTTTTCTTATTTGAGTCGACCCTAGAAGGTCAAGCTGTCGAGCATATTAATAAGGCTCCTTCCAGCATTGTAGTTCGACAACCTTTTGATTATTAATAAAGTAGAACTTTTTCCTACAAGTTTTCTCTCACGCTTAGAACCTAGTTGAGACCAGCCCTCCTAGCTCTAAGTTTGTGATTTATCACGAGGTTCATCACCCTCGTGTGGTTCACTTCACCCTTCCATCGTTTACCAACCAGAAAACCCCTATCCAGAAGCCTAAGGTTGAGTTTCTCACCTAATCTTCTACAAACAGATACATCCTTGAATCAAGGCTTGTATCATTTTGGTATCAGAGCTTAAAGCTCCTAAACCAGGTTGTTTCTATCCTTTTGCTTGTTAGTTCTTGCATTAGTTTAAGTCGCATTCAAGAAAAATCAAAAAAAAACATCAAACTCAAACCGAGTGCATCTAGCCTCTCGTGTATCACTAGGGTTTAGATTCACTTTTGCATTGACGTTTTCCTTTTGTTTTCATATTTCCTTTATTTTAAGTTAAATTAAAAGAAAAAAAAAGAAAATAGAAAAATACTAAAGAATTGACAGCTAGCACAAGTTGTCTAGGAAGTTTCCTTTTTTGAATTTCCTTTTTAGATTTTCCTTTTGCATTTTTCAAACCCATATAAAAGAAAACTCTCCTAATAATTTAGGAGCACCTAATTGTCTTCTTTCTTTGTAGCACACATGGGAGAAGAGAATAGAGCTGAAGCCATGATGGCCATGTTCACCACACTCCAAACACAACTCGCATCCATAGGCGAGAGGTTGGGGCGTGGAGACCAGTAAGATTCAGGCCATAAGGCACGTGAGAGCTGAGCAAGATCGTCCTGAGGGTCCTGAGTACCTTAGGACACAGCACGAACAGGAGGAACCCCAGCCAGATGGAGATGAGGACACAACCTCATAACTATCACCATAGGCCGAGAGGACCTCCACGGCAACCAGAGGCAGAAGATGATGGCTTTGAGCCATATGGTCTTCACCAGAGACCAAGAATGCCTCCTAGACGTCATGAGGATGGAGATGAACACACCTATAACCGGGTAATTCATCCTGATGTTAAACTAACTCCTCCAACTTTTGCAGGAAAAGTAGACCCCGAGGCTTACCTAGATTGGGAGAAGCGAATGGATCATATCTTTGATCACTACAACCAACCAGGACCTAGGAGAGTCTCAATGGCAGTAGCACAACTCACGGACAATGCCCTCATCTGGTGGGATCGTGAGGTATCTGACAGAAGGAGGAAGAGAATGAGCCCGTAGACTCATGGGTCGACATGAAAGACCTCATGCGACAAAGGTATGTTCCACCTTACTTTCATAGGGATTTACGTTTTCGTACTCTTAAGCAGGGTACCAGATCAGTAGAGAGTACTATGAAGAGTTCGAGAGGTTAAGGAACAGATTGGAGCTCAATGATGATGAAGAAGCATTGATGGCACAATTCTTGGATGGACTCAAGAAAGGATCAGCTGCAAGGTGGAAAGGCAAATCTGACTTGTTCCACCTATCTGTGCAAGCTGAACAGCACATCAAACGTAAGAGCCAAGACATCCGCAGCAAGCCTAAGACACCTTGGGCACCAAGCAACATGCCTAAGACAGTGGACAAAGGCAAAAGCGTGAGATCGAGTCAAGGTTCAAGAGCAAGCCTCCTGAACCCACCCGTGACCAGAGAGAGCCTGGTAAGTCTTCTAACCCTCAAAGATCACGTGACATAACTTGTTTCAAGTGCAGGGGACGTGGACACATCTCAAGGAGTGCCCAAACAACCGAGTCATGCTGATTACGGAGGCAGGAGAATATGAGTCCCAAGATGAAGAGGACTATGAACCAGAAGGAGAATATGGTGACATTGAGTACCCTGATGTGGGGAAGTGCTGGTCACTAGGCGTATCCTCAGTGCAATGGTGGATCCTTCAGAGACCATCCAAAGGAGAACATCTTCCACAGCCGTTGCACCATCAAGGAAAGGTATGTAACCTCATCATAGATGGTGGTTCTTGCACTAACGTTGCTAGTGCGTATATGGTTGATAAGCTAGGTCTAGAGAGGACACGGCATCCTCGACCATATAGACTGAGATGGCTTGATGACAAAGTGGAGCTCAAGATTCATGAGCAAGTCACTGTGCCATTCAGTGTGGGCAAGTACCAAGACCAGGTCGTGCGACGTGGTGCCCATGCAAGCTGGCCATCTTCTACTAGGAAGACCATGGCAGTTTGACAAAGAGACCAGGCATGATGGCAGAACCAATCTCTACACCTTCGTGCATGACAAGAGAAAGGTCAGCCTAGCTCCTCTTACACCTGCCCAAGTACATGAGCTACAACTCCAAATGAGTAAGGAAAAGAAACTTGTCAAGTCTAACTTTCTTATTCAACCTAGTCATGTCCGGAGAGCTTTAGCCTCGAAGGACTTAATGTTACTAATGGTTTTCAAGGAAGTGTTGAGTATAGAACAGGGACAGGTAGAGCTACCTCATGAAGTAGCAACTCCTCAACAAATTCAGGATGTATTTCCAGAGGAGATACCAGCAGGCTTGCCTCCTTTACGTGGCATAGAACACCAGATTGATCTAGTGCCGGAGCAGCCCTGCCCAACCGGCCAGCCTACGGATGAGTCCAGAGGAGTCAAGGAGCTTGAGAAGCAAGTCAAGGAGCTCCTGGAGAAAGGATATGTTCGAGAGAGCCTCAGTCCATGTGCTGTACCAGTGCTACTAGTGCCCAAGAAGGATGGGACTTGGCGCGTGGACTGCCGAGCAATCAACAACATCACAGTCAAGTATAGGCATCCAATACCACGACTGGATGACATGCTAGATGAGCTGAGTGGAGCCACGGTCTTCTCCAAGATAGACCTCAAAGTGGATACCACCAGGTAAGAATGAAGGAAGGTGATGAGTGGAAGACTGCTTTCAAGACAAAGCAAGGGCTCTGAGTGGACAGTCATGCCATTTGGCTTGACTAATGCCCCAAGCACCTTCATGCCTTATGAACCAAGTTCTTAGGGCGTACATCAGTAAGTTTGTGGTATTTTGATGACATACTTGTTTATAGTAAGTGCCTAGGAACACCTCACACATCTTGAGATGGTCCTTAAAACCCTTGACAAGAAGAGCTTTATGCCAATCTCAAGAAGTGCACCTTTGTACTGATAAGCTTGTCTTTTTAGGTTTTGTTGTGAGTTCACAGGGCCTACAGGTTGATGAGAGAAGATTCGAGCCATACAAGAATGGCCAACACCAGGAAACATCAGCCAAAGGAGCTTCCACGGACTGGCCAGCTTCTATAGGAGATTCGTGCCCAACTTCAGCAGTATTGCCTCACCACTGACAGTAGTGAAGAAGAACGTGGGATTCAGCTGGGGAGAAGCTCAGGAGAAGGCATTCCAGGCCTTGAAGGACAGCCTTACACACGCACCAGTGCTAGTCCTTCCCGACTTCAACAAGCGTTTGAAGTGGAGTGTGATGCCTCTGGAATAGGCATAGGAGCAGTGCTAACCAAGGAGGGAGACCAGTGGCATACTTCAGTGAGAAGCTAGGTGGTGCCTCACTGAACTACCCCACTTATGACAAGGAGCTCTATGCCCTTGTCCGAGCATTGGAGACTTGGCAGCATTACTTGCTGTCCAAGGAGTTTGTGATCCACACTGATCACGAGACTCTCAAACACCTCAGAGGGCAAACCAATCTCAAGAGGAGACATGCCAGGTGGATGGAGTTCATAGAGACCTTCCGTACATCATCAAGTACAAGAAGGGCAAAGACAATGTGGTAGCCGATGCACTATCAAGGAGGTTTGCCTTGATATCAACCATGGAGGCAAAGGTCCTAGGATTCGAGCACATCAAGGATCTATACAAGGATGATCCTGACCTTGCTGAGAGCTACAAGGAGTGTAGCACAGGGAGTCATGGCAAATTCTACATCCATGAGGATTCTTGTTCGAGAAAGAAGGCTGTGCATACCACAAGGATCACTAAGGGAGCTTATCATCCGAGAAGCTCATGGAGGAGGACTCATGGGCCACTTTGGTGTCGACAAGACTCTAGCAGTGGTCAAGGAGCACTTCTACTGGCCACACATCAAGAGGACAGTAGAAGCACATTGTGCAAGATGCATTACTTGCAAGAAGGCAAAGTCCGAGTGCAACCTCACGGGTTGTATCTCCCACTGCCCATACCAACACATCCATGGGTGGACATCTCGATGGATTTTGTTCTAGGTCTGCCCAAGATCAACCACAAAGATGCAATCTTTGTAGTGGTGAACAGATTCTCCAAGATGGCACTTCATCCCATGTGCCAATGTCAATGATCACAAACAGCTGAGCTGTTCTTCAGGGAGATAATGCGGCTTCATGGAGTGCCAAGGACCATCGTATCAGATAGGGACACCAAGTTCCTCAGCCATTTCTGGAGGACCCTTTGGAGAAAGCTAGGCAAGCTACTCTTCTCAACCACTTGCCATCCTCAAACCGATGGCCAAACTGAAGTTGTCAACAGGACCTATCAACTCTTCTCAAAACACTAGGGAAGAACCTAAAGACTTGGGTGGAGTGCCTGCCATTCATTGAGTTCGCCTACAACCGAGCCGTGCACTCAGCAACCAAGAAGACACCATTTGAAGTGGTATCGGTTTCAACCCTCTCACCCCATTGGAGCAAACACCACTGCCACCAGCTGAGATGACCAACCTCAGGAGCATCCAAAGCAGAGTTCATAAGGAGGTTACACCAGAAGGTAGCAGAAAACTTGGAGAAGAGGACGGAGCGTGACTCATGCCAACAAAGGAAGAAAGGAGGTGATCTTTCAACCAGGCGATTGGGTGTGGCTACACCTGGAGAGGTTCCCAAACCTAAGGAGTTCAAGCTAGCACCAAGAGGAGATGGACCATTCAGAGTGCTCGAGAGGATCAACAACGCCTACGGATCGAGCTCCAGGTGAGTTTAATGTGTCCAATCAATGTTACTGACTTGGCCTTTCCATGCAGATGATCCAGTTTGAGGACAAAACCTACTGAAGAGGGGAATGATGAGGACATCAGGTCGTACATCCAGCCAGGAGACCAGACTGGCCGACCAGGAAGCTTGCCGAGACAGCAGGACCATCTGGCGCTGCCGGACCAGACAGTACCGGACCTCGACCTATAGGACCAGACCGGTCAACATCGCGGAGAGGCCCAAGCTTCCGCACACTTGGTGGGGACGTGAATGACACCGGTCCCCTGATGACACCGCCGACTCCGGGATCAACTTGGCGGTCCTGAAGTCATTCCGCCAGTACCGCACAATCCAGCGGTACAGGCCATCCAGCCGAGTACACGCACTTCCACTTCTACACAAGAGGACTCGGACCAAATGAGCTACCAGCTCCAGGACATGCACTTAGAGGAAGTATCTACACCAGTGGTACCTCCAGGAGCAATGACAAGAAGCAGATCAAGAGCACTCTTCCACAAATTCAGCTTATGGGTCGACAAGCTTCTAGAGGAAGAGCAGCTAAGGACAATGGGCCAGAAGAGCAAATTAGAGTCCAAAGGCTTCTCAACAACACAAGGAACATCAGAGACTTGGGCTTTAGTGGCAAGAGAGGTCAGGCCCAAAGATATTTAACCCTACTCCAAGTCGAAGACTAGGAGCAATGCATGCCACAAGGACGGCCACCTTCCATTTCTTGGCCGTGAGGTGAGTTAAGGTAAGTTTACATTCGAATATATGCCTCTTTCTGTTTTGCAGGGTAGGATCTAGTTGCTTTACATTTTTGAGTCAAGAACATTTTAGGAATAGGTCCTTTTTCGGTTATACACTTTTGTATCTTTTCCTTTTGTGCACTTTTGTAAACTTTCCTTTTCTTATTTGAGTCGACCCTAGAAGGTCAAGCTGTCGAGCATATTAATAAGGCTCCTTCCAGCATTGTAGTTCGACAACCTTTTGATTATTAATAAAGTAGAACTTTTTTACAAGTTTTCTCTCAAGAATCTTGCGCTTAGAACCTAGTTGAGACCAGCCCTCCTAGCTCTAAGTTTGTGATTTATCACGAGGTTCATCACCCTCGTGTGGTTCACTTCACCCTTCCATCGTTTACCAACCAGAAAACCCCTATCCAGAAGCCTAAGGTTGAGTTTCTCACCTAATCTTCTACAAACAGCCCAAGATACATCCTTGAATCAAGGCTTGTATCATTTTGGTATCAGAGCTTAAAGCTCCTAAACCAGGTTGTTTCTATCCTTTTGCTTGTCTTATTTTAGTTCTTGCATTAGTTTAAGTCGTATTCAAGAAAAATCAAAAAACAACATCAAACTCCAAACCGAGTGCATCTAGCCTCCCAGTATCACTAGGGTTTAGATTCACTTTTGCATTGCATTCACGTTTTCCTTTTGTTTAATCATATTTCCTTTTAAGTTAAATTAAAAGAAAAGAAAAAGAAAATAGAAAATAATAAAAGAATTCGAATTGGACAGCTAGCACAAGTTGTCTAGGAAGTTTCCTTTTTTCAATTTCCTTTGAATTTTCCTTTTGCATTTTTCAAACCCCATATAAAAAAAAACCTCCTAATAATTTAGGAGCACCTAATTGTCTTCTTTCTTTGTAGCACACATGGGAGAAGAGAATAGAGACGCAGCTGAAGCCATGATGGCCATGTTCACCACACTCCAAACACAACTCGCATCCATAGGCGAGAGGTTGGAGCGTGGAGAGACCAGTAAGATTCCAGGCCATAAGGCACGTGAGGGCTGAGCAAGACCATCCTGAGGGTCCTGAGCACCTTAGGACACGGCACTAACAGGAGGAACCCCAGCCAGATGGAGATGAGGACACACAACCTCATAACTATCACCATAGGCCGAGAGGACCTCCACGGCAACCAGAGGCAGAAGATGATGGCTTTGAGCCATATGGTCTTCACCAGAGACCAAGAATGCCTCCTAGACATCATGAGGATGGAGCTGAACACACCTACAACCCGGTAATTCATCCTGATGTTAAACTAACTCCTCCAAGTTTTGCAGGAAAAGTAGACCCCGAGGCTTACCTAGATTGGGAGAAGCAAATGGATCATATCTTTGATCACTACAACCAACCAGGACCTAGGAGAGTCTCAATGGCAGTAGCACAACTCATGGACAATGCCCTCATCTGGTGGGATCGTGAGGTATCTGACAGAAGGAGGAAGAGAATGAGACCCGTAGACTCATGGGTCCACATGAAAGACCTCATGCGACAAAGGTTTGTTCCACCTTACTTTCATAGAGATTTGCAACGTCGTTACTCTTAAGCAGGGTACCAGATCAGTAGAGGAGTACTATGAAGAGTTCGAGAGGTTAAGGAACAGATTGGAGCTCAATGATGATGAAGAAGCATTGATGGCACAATTCTTGGATGGACTCCAAGAAAGGATCAGCTGCAAGGTGGAAAGGCAAATCTACAACGACTTCAAGGACTTGTTCCACCTATCTGTGCAAGCTGAACAGCACATCAAACGTAAGAGCCAAGACATCCGCAGCAAGCCTAAGACACCTTGGGCACCAAGCAACATGCCTAAGACAGTGGACAAAGGCAAAAGCGAGATCGAGTCAAGGTTCAAGAGCAAGCCTCCTGAACCCACCCGTGACCAGAGAGAGCCTGGTAAGTCTTCTAACCCTCAAAGATCACGTGACATAACTTGTTTCAAGTGCAGGGGACGTGGACACATCTCAAGGAGTGCCCAAACAACCGAGTCATGCTGATTACGGAGGCAGGAGAATATGAGTCCCAAGATGAAGAGGACTATGAACCAGAAGGAGAATATGGTGACATTGAGTACCCTGATGTGGGGAAGTGCTGGTCACTAGACGATCCTCAGTGCAATGGTGGATCCTTCAGAGACCATCCAAAGGGAGAACATCTTCCACAGCCGCTGCACCATCAAGGAAAGGTATGTAACCTCATCATAGATGGTGGTTCTTGCACTAACGCTAGTGCGTATATGGTTGATAAGCTAGGTCTAGAGAGGACACGGCATCCTCGACCATATAGACTGAGATGGCTTGATGACAAAGTGGAGCTCAAGATTCATGAGCAAGTCACTGTGCCATTCAGTGTGGGCAAGTACCAAGACCAGGTCGCGACGTGGTGCCCATGCAAGCTGGCCATCTTCTACTAGGAAGACCATGGCAGTTTGACAAAGAGACCAGGCATGATGGCAGAACCAATCTCTACACCTTCGTGCATGACAAGAGAAAGGTCAGCCTAGCTCCTCTTACACCTGCCCAAGTACATGAGCTACAACTCCAAATGAGTAAGGAAAAGAAACTTGTCAAGTCTAACTTTCTTATTCAACCTAGTCATGTCCGGAGAGCTTTAGCCTCAAGGACTTAATGTTACTAATGGTTTTCAAGGAAGTGTTGAGTATAGAACAGGGACAGGTAGAGCTACCTCATGAAGTAGCAACACTCCTCAACAAATTCCAGGATGTATTTCCAGAGGAGATACCAGCAGGCTTGCCTCCTTTACGTGGCATAGAACACCAGATTGATCTAGTGCCCGGAGCAGCCCTGCCCAACCGGCCAGCCTACGGATGAGTCCAGAGGAGTCCAAGGAGCTTGAGAAGCAAGTCAAGGAGCTCCTGGAGAAAGGATATGTTCGAGAGAGCCTCAGTCCATGTGCTGTACCAGTGCTACTAGTGCCCAAGAAGGATGGGACTTGGCGCATGTGTGGACTGCCGAGCAATCAACAACATCACAGTCAAGTATAGGCATCCAATACCACGACTGGATGACATGCTAGATGAGCTGAGTGGAGCCACGGTCTTCTCCAAGATAGACCTCAAGAGTGGGTACCACCAGGTCAGGATGAAGGAGGGTGATGAATGGAAGACTGCTTTCAAGACAAAGCAAGGGCTATACGAGTGGACAGTCATGCCATTCGGCTTGACTAATGCCCCAAGCACCTTCATGCCCTTATGAACCAAGTTCTTAGGGCGTACATCAGTAAGTTTGCAGTGGATGATATATTGGTTTATAGTAAGTGCCTACGGGAACTACTCACACATCTTGAGATGGTACTTAAAACCCTTCGACAAGAAGAGCTTTATGCCAATCTCATGAAGTGCACCTTTTGTACTGATAAGCTTGTCTTTTTAGGTTTTGTTGTAAGTTCACAGGGCCTACAGGTTGATGAGGAGAAATTTCAAGCCATACAAGAATGGCCAACACCAGCCAACATCAGCCAAGTGAGGAGCTTCCACGGACTGGCCAGCTTCTATAGGAGATTCGTGCCCAACTTCAGCAGTATTGCCTCACCACTGACGGCAGTAGTGAAGAAGAACGTGGATTCAGCTGGGGAGAAGCCCAGGAGAACGCATTCCAGGCCTTGAAGGACAGCCTTACACATGCACCAGTGCTAGTCCTGCCCGACTTCAACAAGACATTTGAAGTGGAGTGTGATGCCTCTGGAATAGGCATAGGAGCAGTGCTAACTCAAGGAGGGAGACCAGTGGCATACTTCAGTGAGAAGCTAGGTGGTGCCTCACTGAACTACCCCACTTATGACAAAGAGCTCTATGCCCTTGTCCGAGCATTGGAGACTTGGCAGCATTACTTGCTGTCCAAGGAGTTTGTGATCCACACTGATCACGAGACTCTCAAACACCTCAGAGGGCAAACCAATCTCAAGAGGAGACATGCCAGGTGGATGGAGTTCATAGAGACCTTTCCGCACATCATCAAGTACAAGAAGGGCAAAGATAATGTGGTAGCCGATGCACTATCAAGGAGGTTTGCCTTGATATCAACCATGGAGGCAAAGGTCCTAGGATTCGAGCACATCAAGGATCTATACAAGGATGATCCTGACCTTGCTGAGAGCTACAAGGAGTGTAGCACAGGAGTCATGGCAAATTCTACATCCATGAGGGATTCTTGTTCCGAGAAAGAAGGCTGTGCATACCACAAGGATCACTAAGGGAGCTTATCATCCGAGAAGCTCATGGAGGAGGACTCATGGGCCACTTTGGTGTCGACAAGACTCTAGCAGTGGTCAAGGAGCACTTCTACTGGCCACACATCAAGAGGACAGTAGAAGCACATTGTGCAAGATGCATCACTTGCAAGAAGGCAAAGTCCCGAGTGCAACCTCACGGGTTGTATCTCCCACTGCCCATACCAACACATCCATGGGTGGACATCTCGATGGATTTTGTTCTAGGTCTGCCCAAGATCAACCACAAAGATGCAATCTTTGTAGTGGTGGACAGATTCTCCAAGATGGCACACTTCATCCCATGTGCCAATGTCAATGATGCCACACAAACAGCTGAGCTGTTCTTCAGGGAGATAGTGGCTTCATGGAGTGCCAAGGACCATCAGATCAGATAGGGACACCAAGTTCCTCAGCCATTTCTGGAGGACCCTTTGAGAAAGCTAGGCACGAAGCTACTCTTCAACCACTTGCCATCCTCAAACCGATGGCCAAACTGAAGTTGTCAACAGGACACTATCAACTCTTCTCAGAACTACACTAGGGAAGAACCTAAAGACTTGGGTGGAGTGCCTGCCATTCATTGAGTTCGCTAACCGAGTGCACTCAGCAACCAAGAAGAACCCATTTGAAGTGGTATACGGTTTCAACCCTCTCACCCCATTGGAGCAAACACCACTGCCACCAGCTGAGATGACCAACCTCAACGGAGCATCCAAAACAGAGTTCATAAGGAGGTTACACCAGAAGGTAGCAGAGAACTTGGAGAAGAGGACCGACAGTACGTGACTCATGCCAACAAAGGAAGAAAGGAGGTGATCTTTCAACCAGGCGATTGGGTGTGGCTAAACCTACGGCAGGAGAGGTTCCCAAACCTAAGGAGTTCCAAGCTAGCACCAAGAGGAGATGGACCATTCAGAGTGCTCGAGAGGATCAACAACAACGCCTACCGGATCGAGCTGCGAGGTGAGTTTAATGTGTCCAATATGTTCAATGTTACTGACTTGGCCCCTTTCCATGCAGATGATCCAGTTTTGAGGACAAAACCTACTGAAGAGGGAGGGAATGATGAGGACATCAGGTCGTACATCCAGCCAGGAGACCAGACTGGCCGACCAGGAAGCTTGCCCAAGACAGCCGGGCCATCTGGCACGCCTGCCGGTCCAAGCAGTACCGCCGGACCCTCGAGCAATAGGACCAGAGCAACCAGCATTGCCGGCGGAGAGGCCCAAGCTTCCGCACACTTGG